>LOEQ01002260.1:225108-240920 GCA_001685075.1 Bramus lutescens | reverse complement strand
GGGGGAGGAAAATGGGAGGAGGGGAGGAGGTGGAAATTTTTAATAAAAAATAAAAAAAGATAAAAGGCCATAGAATTTTCTTGAAAACAAAATACTCATAGTTAGCTGTCAATTTACAGTTTCAGTAGAAATTCCTAATTAATACAATATCTGCAGCCTGCAGCTATTCTAAAACAGCACTTCTTTCATTTCAAGGAAACATGTTTTTAAATATCCTACTTATAAGATAAGGAATGTGGAAGGCGTAGTTCATTGTTCTTGATATAGGAGTCCATTGCAGAATGACTGAAAAATTCTGGCAGATAAAAGGATCTATCTATCTTTCAGGATCTTCTATTGTTGTCCACAGTATAATCCACCATGCATACTTCATCAAGCTTCAGTAATGACTCATATTTGGAGATATGTATCTCAGAAATAATATCATTCAGTATTTTTCTATTTTCTGCAGTATGTATTCTGTTTAATCCCAGGAGATGAATAGAAGATGACTATTTCCCTTTATAAACTCTTAGGCTAATATATATCAGCAAAAACCTACCCAAGCAAAATATTCCATGAAGATTGTAACAAAAGCCAATGAAAAATTCAGAAACACTCAGAGGTGGATAAGATAGAGGCTCCTTTAAGCTCTCTTGTTATTGATAAATAGAAGCATATCAAATTTATATGCAAGAAAGGTGCTTTTGTAAGTACTATATAAAGGCAATGGGTGAGCCAACACTGCTGTAGAAGCACAGGGACCTGGTACACCATATGGGGTTCCTGGAACAACAAGAAGAATGTGTGAAGAGTAGACACAGCTTTATTTCTCTTTGGCTTTGATCACCCATGATGTTTAGCACTGTCACACACACACACACACACACACACACACACCCCAATAGAATGAGTATAATTTGCTTCATGCACTAGATAGGAGAGGAATCCAAGATCTACAATGACATTTTTAAGTGTCCATGACAGCCTAACATTTTTTTATTACCTGATTACAGTTTTGATGATTTATTTTTCTGATTTCATAGCGAAATTTCTCTCATACCAAATGCTGTGGTGCATTGAAAGCCATGACCCCAGGACTTAATTTAAGCTGAAATATATGGCTGTGAGCTGCAGATGCCTGATTCAGATGGACCTCGGCTTGCATGGGAAAGCAGACCATCCAGGTCTGGAACTGGGAAAGCATTTTAGATTTATCACTGCCATTTATCATATCTTCATGAAGCACCTACTGTGTGGAGGGGAATTGAAGACAGTGGGATAGTTTCATGTCCTTAAGAAGCTTCCAAATTGCTTAGAGTCCAAATGGCTCATGAATAACTTTTGCAAGTTGGAAAAAAATTAAAGCTTTCTAAAAAATTACAAAAATCATCCTTTCCTCTTCTGGTTTCAAGATTTTGGGTACAGGTGATTCCTGAAAGAAGGTGGTGATATTTGAAACTCAGGAGTTAAAAGATCGAAAACTTTAACAGGTGGTAGAGACTGATGCTAAGGTTAGAGATATCAATTATAAATTTTTAGTAAAGGCAGCTTCCTAAGCTGTCTTTCGAAAGTCACATCAGTATGGGCAATCAGTCTGTGGATATAGTAAAATACCAGGTGCCTTCTCTAGAATTGGCAAAGTGCTTCAAGTTGATATTCCTTGGGATTGATTCCATTTTACTTATTTTCAAATCTCTTTCGCCATCCCATTATCTAGAGAAGAACTACAGCCTTAACTGTGTGGAAGGTACATGTACGGAGCAAGGGCTTCTGTCTCTCAGTCCCTTGCAGCAGTAGACAGCATCAGAAAAACATATTTGTGGCTGAGTAAGTTGAGGTCATTGCTCACTGGAGGGAGATACACTGCACTATACAGGAAATGTAGAGCAATGTCAGAAAAATATCAGTGGTTCTTAGTCTATGATGAGTATATTTGAAGAGGGTTCAAGGAAGCATGACATTGGTCTGTAGTGTCTGTTGCTAGGAAGACAGCGTGACTATCTCACAGATCATCTTAATTTCATCCTTAAGTAATGAAAAGTCAAAAAATGAAAGCTATAATTAGCACAAAAGAGATGCTTATTTTTGGTAAAAGAACAATCTTTTTTTTCAGATTGAAAAATTCTGCTTTTTCCTTTGTTCAGATGTGATTTCAGAGTGACCTTGCATTAGTCTGGATCCGTCATGAAAATAGGGCAATGTACTCTGATGCTCATATTCTGTGCGCTGTCTATATTCCCAAAGAACCCCAATATGAGTTAGTACGCCAGGCTTACTAACCAGCAATGGAGTCCCCTTACTCCTCATCCTTTCCAGCATAAGCTGTCATCTGTGTTTTTGATCTTAGCCATTCCTACAGGTGTAAGATGATATCTCAGAGTCATTTTGATCTGCATTCCCGATGGCTAAGAATGTTCAACATTTCCTTAAGTGTCTTTCTACCATTTGCAATTCTTCTGCTGAGAAATCACTGTTTAGATTTATACCCTAATTTTTGATTGGATTATTTGGTATTTTGACAGCTAGTTTCTCGAATTATTTGTATGTTTAGGACATCAGTCCTCTGTCTGATGTGGGGTTAGTGAAGTTTTATTTTCTGATGTCCTCTGTCTGATGTGGGGTTAGGGAAGTTTTATTTTCCCCCATTTGTAGACTGCCATTTTGTCTCATTGATAGTGTCCTTTGCCTTACAGAAACTTCTCAGTTTCAGGAGGTCCCATTTACTAATTCTTACGCTCAATGTTTGGGCTGCTGGTGTCATATTTAAGAAGTGGTCACCTATGTCAATGTGTTAAAGGCTACTTCCCACTTTCTCTTCAATGAGGTCTCATGTGGCTGCATTTATGTTGAGGTCTTTGATGCATTTGTACTTGAGTTTTGTGCATGGGGATAGATATGGATCTATGTGCATTCTTCTACATGCTGACATTCAGTTATGTCAGGTCCATTTGTTGAAGATGTTTTCTTTTTTCCACTGTATAATTTTAGCTTCTTTGCCAAAAATTAGGTGTACATAGGTGTGCAGATTAATATTAGGGTCTTCAATTTGATTCCATTGTTCCACCTGTCTGTTTTTTTAATGACAATACCAAGCTGTTTTCATTACTATAGCTCTATAGTAGAGCTTGAAGTCAGGGATTGTGATGCCTCCAAAGATTCCTTTCTTTAACAAGATTGATTTGGCTATCCAAGGTTTTTTGTTTTTCCATATGAAGTTGAGTCAGCCGCTTTGAAATCAATATGGCAGTTTTTCAGGTATCTGGAAGTCAACCCAGCTCAAGACCCAGTAATATCACTCGTGGGCATATACCCAAAAGTTGCACACTCATACCACGAACATATTTGCTTAAGTGTGTTTATAGTGACGTTATTTGTAATATCTAGAACCTGGATATAACCTAGGTGCATCCCCAACTGAAGAATGAATAAAGAAAATATGGTAAATTTACACAATGGATTGCTACTAATCAGTAAAAACAATGACATGTTGAAATTTGCATGCAAATGGATAGAACTAGAAGAAAAAAAAAACATCTTGCATAAGGTAACCCAGACCTAGAAAGACAAATGGTATGTACTCACTCATAAGTTGATATCAGATGTAAAGCAAATGATAACAAGCCTGTAGTCTGCAACCCCAAAGAAGCAATGAACAAGGCAAACCCTAAGGAAGACATACATGGACCACCTGGGAAGGTTAATTAGACAAGATCTCCTGAGAAAATTGGAATTGTTGGGTAAAGGAAAGCAGAAAGGGAGGGAGAGGGTAGAAAGGGAGGGAAGAGGAGAACATGAGGGAACCGGACGGATGGTTGAGATGGGGGAAGAACAGAGAGGAAGAACAAGGAAAGAGATATCTTTATTGAAGAAGTCATTATGGGGCTAGGAAGAAACCTGGCACTACAGAATTCTCAGGAATCCACAAGGATGACTCCAGCTAAGACCCTAAGCAATTGTGGAGAGGGTGCCTGAACTGACCTTGCCCTATTGTCAGATTGATGACTGTCTTAAATGTCATCATGGAACCTTTATCCAGCAACTGATAGAAGCAGATGCAGAGATCCACAGCAGAGTACTGGGTTGAGCTCGCAAAGTCCAGTCAAAAAGAGGGATGAGTGAAAATATGAGCAAAGGGGTCATGACAATGATGGGGACATCCATAGAAACAGCTGACATGCGCTAGTGAGAGTTCTGGTCTGATAGCAGTGGAACCTACATGGCACCAAACTAGACCCACTGAATATTGGTGACAGTTGCATGGCTTGGGCTGTCTGTGGGGCCATTGACAGTGGGGCCAGGGTTTATCCCTAGTTCTTGGATTGGCGTTTTGAAGCCCATTCTTTTTGAAGGAATACCTTGCTTAGCAGAGATATAGGATAGAGGGCCTTGGTCCTGCCCCAAAGTGATGTGTCAGACTTTGTTGACTCCCCTTGGAAAACTTACCCTCTCTGAGAAATGTCTGGGAGGCTGGGCTGGGGGAAAAATCGGGGGAATGGGAATTGGGACAGGTATATAAAATGACAAAAGATTAGAATTTCATAAAATTCTCGTGTACCATGAAATATTTTTTAAAGCTGTTTTTTAGTTACTTATATACAAAGAAGTCCAGAAGTGGCATGTGTTACAAAAAATAAGAAATGGGATAGATTTGGCATACACTAGCAGGACTATGCTTTCTTTAGCCTATAAACCTAATAATTCTCTAGCTCTCATAAATTTTTATATAACTTTAAACTCAATATTAGAACATCAATATTTCTGTATTAGATTACTAAGCCTTCATAAATATTTAATATATATGTTATATTTTATAATAGTTTAGCTTTATAGTTTTCTCAGATTTTGAAAAATTATATAATAAAAATCTTTGTATATTATGTGTTTATATGTTTAGTATTTTGTTTTTAGGTTAGAATCTTATAAGAATAATTTTTCGTGAGACAAGAAAATAAATTGCTTTAACTGTCTTGACATTTATATAAGGTATGTTTGTTTTATTTTTTAGTTTTTTATTGATTTTTGTTGAGCTCTACATTTTTCTCTGCTCCCATCCCTTCCTCTCCCCTCCCCTTCAACACTCTCCCAAGGTCCGCATGCTCCCAATTTACTCAGGAGATCTTGTCTTTTTCTACTACCCATGTAGATTGGATCTATGTATGTCTCTCTTAGGGTCCTCATTATTGTCTAGGTTCTCTGTGATTGTGATTTGTGGGCTGGTGGTGTGCTTGTTCTATAAAGCAATCACACAACTTTGCCTGTTTCATCGGCATAAAGAGAGTCTTTTTTTCAGTGACTTGAACTCACCAGTTTATCAAAATAACAATAAAGAACACTGTCAATGACGCTGATCAGGTGACACTTAGAAGGCAGGTACTAAAGATGATATTGGGAAGTTCAATATTGTTGGCAACAGGTGATTTCAAAATACTGTCTTAGAGTTGGACTACTAAGTCCACTTACAATGTGTTTGGAAATTTAAATCTGTTCAGGCAGCATTCTAATTGTAGCTTGAAGATGCTCCACTCGCTTTCCTCTCTTATAAAGTAGCATGTGTTTCTCTTATAAAAAAAAGGCTCAACGATTTGTCAAATAGGAAATCTAAACCATAAATCCTGGCAGTGAGAAAGAATTAGATTATTCAAATTTTAAAAGAGAATGCTTTCTTTTAAATATTTGGGGATTTGTAGATATCTAGATTTGTAGAGCTCTAAGAAAATTGATGCTGTAAAGTTACTGCTTTGCATATTCACATAATTATTCCCCAAGCCTTTAAGGACATGGGATAGGATAAGGTCTCTTTTTAAGTGTATAATCATGTTATGCTTTAGATATCAAGTGTCACCTAAAGAAGGCTGTGCACTGAAGGCTAGGTCCCTAGCTGGTGCATTTGCTCATTATGAGATAGTTGGATCTGCAGGGCTGTGACATAATCACTGCTAAACTCACTGATGAATTCATGATTTGATGGTATTACTGAGAGTTGATGAAAATTTGCTTCCTGGGTCTACCTTCAAAAAAAGAGGGCATCAGAGGCATGCTCTTAGGGACTATCCCTTGCACTGGTCCCATTCTGATACGCTTTATTCCCTAGCTTCTGAGAGATGATTATCCTTCTGTGTCACATTTTTCTACCTTAACATAGGCCCTTAAAAATAAAGGCAGTAAACTATAACTGAGCCTTATTCAACCACAACATTAAGCAAAACTTTCCTCATTGAAGTTTCTTTCCTTGGGTACTTATCACTAAGAAGAAATCTTCACTAATATACCCATGCTCATCTTAAATAAGGGAAGGGGGTATGTTGCTAATGTGACAAGCCTGGAACCAAGAATCATAGATGCTTGAAGCAAGAAGTACAAAATCTCCTTCAATATCCATGTTGTAAGTTAAAATAAACTCATGAGTTACCCTGGGTCCTTTGTGAAACTTCAAAGCATTTGAACAATGGTATGACAACATTAAGTTTAGCAAACATCGGGACTTGACAAGGACAGTGGTTGCATTGTGTTCATGAAGCATGCTTACTGTGGGTCCAATAAAAATTACTGAAGCATTCTGAACCCCGTTTCATGTTTATAACTGCATATCCTACATCATAACATCAATTTTTAGAGAGCTCTGAGTCCTGGCAATGATTTTGAGATCAAGCATACACCTTTGACTTGTTATATAAAGAAATCCTCACTAATGTTTCATGTTATAGCACAATTTTTCTAACCAGTGATTAAGTGTCCTCTTTTTGCATGGTTATTGGTAGTAAAATACTAAACATCATGAATTAAAGTTGTCAGAATATAGTATGATTTTGCTGATTTTGAGAATTTGTGTTGTTACTTGTCCTAGGATCAGTTCTTCAACATTTTAAAGGTCATTATGTATTTTATTTATCCATTTAATTTTATCAAAGAAACTAGTAACTTGTCTAGTTTATGTTGGAGGAGGGCGCTTGTTTATCCCAGCCACCCAGCACTAAAATAATCACACAGAAACAGTATTAATTAAATCACTATTGGGTCCATTAGCTCTACCTTCTTATTGGCTAACTCTTACATATTAATTTAACCCATTTCTATTAATATGGATACCACTATGAGGTCATGGCGTACCAGCAAAGTTTCAGCAAGTCTGTCTCTGACAGTGGATCCATGGCGTCCCTCTGATTCTGCCTTCCTTCTCCCAGCATTCAGTCCAGTTTTCCCTGCTTACATAAGTTCTGCCCTATCAACCACCCAAGGCAGTTTCTTAATTCATTAATGGTAATCACAGCACACAGAAGGGACTCCCACAACAAGTTTATATGCTGCCCAATGCCAGGATTGATATAAAACTGGAATATCAAACTTCAGAAGCTGAAGATTTTAGTTGTGGTGTTTTTTTTATTGTCCTATTCCAACACTTTTCTCAATCTAGAGACTTTTCCCCTAAAACAATGATGAATGAAGTTATGAATTAAGATACCTCGGGGTCACAAAATCAGGATAGTGCATTTGAAGTTGAGTTCTAGACTCGAGTTTATGTTGTACACAACTAAAGACATGTGACTTTATAGTTCCAGCAATTTGTAGTTATGTAGAACCTGTCTGTAGAAACCCTCTAATGAATAAACAAGAGAACATCAGCATCTGAGTAGCAGTCATATAAACCGATGGTGTGATTCTTGATTTAAACAAATTACAAGGGAAGACGGTTAATGATAAAACAATGAGAAGACAGACACACCTGAATGAATAATCAAATGATGCATCTGTCCTCACTGTTTCCAGTCTCTTGAACATCACTAGCTCACTGAAGCTGGAATTAGTGCAGTCTTCTAAATATAATTTGACTGAAAAGTGAAGATTAACTCCTTCTCACTGCTGTGAATGCTTAAAGAGACCCAACAGGAATCAGCCAGTTTGTTGCTTCACAATCAAAGCAATTACATAGCTAACACTCTCTTTGAAATCGTATCTCATTAAAATACTGCAAGAGCAAGATTTCATACTAAAAGTTTGATGCTTCCAGAGAAATTGTGCCTTGGTGTTGCTGTACAGCCCTCCTACAATGAGTCAACAATACATTATTATACAGCTTAATAGTTTACAGAAACTACTCAAGAAAAAAGTGCAAAATCAGCAAAGAAATTCTGTGACTGCAAAAATCTTCATAAGCCAAAGCCTGACTTGCCTAGCTAATATATTTTAAATACACAAATTTACCCATAATAGTGGTTTTTATTGTCAATGACTTTCTAAGACTCTTAGAGAAAATTTCCATGACATGGGTATCCTACTGCATCCCCAAAAGTTTCTGAATATGCCAGATGTGTAGGGGAAAATTTGAACTCTGTGGTAATTTTCTTACAGAAGATATGCTACCCTCTTAGAAGAAATTTAAACTCAGCCCAGCAATTGAGGGAAGTGTGTCTAATGGATATGAATGGTCTGGGACCTTGAACAATACAGCTCTCTAATCGGTTCCAGACTCAGAGATCACTCATTTTGTTACAAATCGTACTGGTTGTGGCATTTCCTTATGGCACCAGATTCTTCCCTTTGACACTTACACTTTGTCTTGCAGAATTAATCATAGAAAAACTGCTGGTATAGGCAGTATCATATGAATTCTGAAATGTCATGCATTGCTTGAAAACACTGTTGGAGTGTTCAATCCAATATGAATTTGGAAACACCAACAGTGGTCTGAAGAAATTCCCAAGAATACACAGAGTTTAGGGAAGAGACTGAGAAATCCTGTATTTCCTTCCCTTCCTCTACTTCTTAAATTTTCTAAATATAGGTAAGGTCTGTCTCCATAATTAGCTATATTTTAAAAAGAATAAAGATAGGCCTCATCAGGAGGGTTAATTTAAACTCACATTCTTAATGTCTCCTGTCTAGTTCTCTTTGATAAGAGCAAATGTTTAAATTTTGTCTTAGAGGAAGCAAACACATGAGAGATTTCTAAGCTTTCTCTAAGAATTGTACTTGACCAGCTCTTCTGTCATCATAGATTGCTCCACAGTAGATCCATTTTTCTTTCAAAGGGCAAGAACATTGGTGTCAAATTAATCAAAAGTCCTTACTTCCATGGGAGCAGCTAAGCACTTTAAGGCTAGGAACAGTCACATCTCTGTGCCCTGGAGAAAGTAAACACTGTGCGTCTAAAGCATGCATAGCAAATGGTTCATCAAAACTTTAGGCTTACCATTGAGCAACCAGGGAAAATCACCAGGAAGTGAGATGAAGACCAGAGGATTCAGTTAATTATAACAAAAAGATCATGCTTGCTTCAGCTACAGTACAGCCTTTAAAAGTGTCAAAGCAATAGCTCTTTGCTGTAATAAGTGTATGAATTATGGCTGTTGCAAAGAATGATATCTGAATGACTATTTGAACCACATACATATTTTTAACTGTGGCTCTCATACACATTTCTGTCTTCAGATCAAACCAAACTTTCCCTCTCACTCACAGCAGTATCACTAACCGATTGTAGTGGGTTTGATTTGGGGTGTATATGCCCGCAAACATGCTCCTTAGTTTCTGTGGCGGTCAGAGAACAACTGCTAAGGATTGGTTTCCTCTTTTAACCAGGTGAGTTCTGAGAAATAAACCTAGGCCCTCAGGCTGAAGAACAATTGCCCTTACCCACTGAGCCATGTTCCCACTCCCAGGCTTGTATACTTGCTCTATTATTCATTAGATATTTAGTCTTGATCAAATTATTTCATTGTTCTAAAACCCGGACTTCTTTTACACAAAACAGTAACAGATCTTAATTACTTTAATTATTAAAGGCTCAGGACATTTTATACTTTATAGACAAAACATATTAAGTGTTCAAGAGTCCAGTAACATTGGTAAAATCCAGTAAATATCAATTCTCTAGTGGCTAAAACACGTTAAGATAATTTATACAAAAAATAAAGTGTTGAATAATCCATAGTCATGTCAAGCAGAGACTACATTTTTAACAAAGCACAGAATGAATAGGTTGACATGGAACTTTATCTACCAAGAGGATACAAAACAAGTGTCTGATTATCTGAGTTAAAAGAATAAAATTCTCAAATTATAGTTAAAAATAAAATGAAAATCCATTATGCTGTTTAATTTTATTGTTTATGTGTCACTATGTGTCAATGAAGAAAGAACAGCCAAGTGATGCCACTATGATTTAGGAAGATGTGTTGCCATGGAAACCAAAGGAGTGGTAGTAGAGGAGAGGGATCTGTTTGTCTCACACTGAAGTCTTGATCATCTCCAACAGAAAGTTCTGGTTTCATATATTAAGGAACAATTGGATTATTAGTTATAAAATCACTTCAAATTAAATGTGTGTAGGTATGTATGGATTGAGTGTGAATTACAATAATCAGTCTTCCCACAGAAAGAGATCTCTGTTTTCATTCATGCAAGAAGGTCTATAGTTGGATCTTCTGTGATTTTGATTTTCACATGGAATCTCTATATCTTACACACACAGGGCTTCTTGTTTGTGAGCCAGGCATGATTTAGTTTTGCACAGTACAACAAACAGATGATCATTTATGAGGGATGAGTGGAAACTTGAGTTATCTATAGTAAATTCTGTTTTATTTCAGAAAAAGAGAAGTCATTAAGAGTAAGCAAGGAAATATGTCTACTGCGCACTATTTGTTGACTCCTGTGGTGGTTTGAAGTAAAATTATCTCACTTTCATTTAACACTGGATACCTAGGTTTTCATTTCTCAAAAATCTAATTCTCTTCAAATTCTCCAAAATGGGGCCTTTATTCAAAGATGAACTTTTAAGATGAGTGCATTAATATTGAAGAATAATAATCAGATAACATTTCAAAACAGATTTCTCTTATTTGAGGTGCAAAATACTTTTTAAGAACATTCCCTCTGTAGCTGGGCTTGCTGTTTGCAAACCTGTAATTCGAAGGCAGGATACTTAATAGTTCAAAGTCATCCTCAACAACATAGTGAGTTTAAGACCAACCTGGGCTACAGGGTATCCTATCCCAATGAAGCATAAATTTTTAAATATTAAATAATCCTATGTTTAAAAAATAGTTATTTCTTTTTTATGTCTGTATGATTTTCCTTAAATATATCCATTGAAAAGACAAAAAATATTAACTTAAATATGCTAAATTCTTCTATTCTTTTTTGAATCATTTAATTACTGTTTTTCTTTGAAAATTTCATATATATATAATATTTTGGCAAACCTTCCAACTTTCTCTTACCTCAGTCCCATATCTCTCTCTTCCTTACTCCTTACATGTGGCTTTCCCAGATTTGTGGATTTTTTGTTTCTGTTTTGTAACTAGTTTAATGAGGACCATCTATCTGTTTGACTGTTGATTTAGAGGTATTCATTGAAGTTTGGTTGGCTCATCAGAGAATAGACAACCAAAGAAAATGACTCCTCTTTCACATAATCTGCATTGTTTACCAATAGTTCAACAATGAGAGGTGGAATCTTTACCTAGCTCTTTCATCTCTGTCTAACTTTGGAGGGCCCATTCTCATGCAGATCACATATTTAAGCAAAAACAACAGGTATGAGTTTCTCATAGAAATTTCTGTGTCTTGTCCAAAAGGTAGGCTTAGTCTCTGTCTTCCATCTCTTACATTCTTTTCTACCTCCTTACACAATTTTTCCAGAGACTTAGATTGATGGTATAAATAAATGTCTTGTTTATGCTGTGCCATCAATCCTGTGCACCTTGAGAATCCATGGGTCTTTGCATGAATCACTGTTCAGAAGAGAAGGGGGCTTCTCAGATTAAGGCTAATGAAACATACATTTGTGATTATGGACATAAACCTTTAGGAGGCCATTTGATACTCAAGAGGGAGGGGCAAGTGAATCTCTTAGTTTTAGACCAACATCTATAGAGTGAGTTTTAGGATAGCCAAGGTTATACAGAAAAATACAGTCTTAGAAAGAAAGAAAGAAAGAAAGAAAGAAAGAAAGAAAGAAAGAAAGANAGGAAGGAAGGAAGGAAGGAAGGAAGGAAGGAAGGAAGGAAGGAAGAAAATGCCACCCTGGGGCTTATCACTTTCTGAGCTAAGGGTTTTTGACTGAACTTGGAGTACCCATGTGGACTCCCTATTAAGGAGCAAGCCTAAAATCAAATCAAAGAACTATTGGTTACTCCCATAACAACTGTACCACTATTCCACAAATGTGCACATCTTATATATCAGGTTGGTATTGCAATCTTTTTCTTGATATTGCATTTCTAATATGAAGAATTTTATATGATGGCTGGTAGAAAGGGAAAAATCACATAATAACAAAAATATAGAACTATTTTTACAACATTAATCTATGAAATAAGTTACAGCAAATATTAAAATATACTTAGCAAGTATAAAAGTCTTCAGTATATATGATCCATGTGAATGATCCAAAGTGTCCAAAGTCACAGAAAAAACTTTCTAATTCTCTTATATGAAACTGTGTGCCTCTTCTTTTTAATCAGAAACCTCTTCGTCCTTAGTCTTTCATTATCTACAATATGAATCCATAGCTTTCTAACAGATTTTACTTCTTTCAAAATATTTTTTTGTTTGTTTGTATGTTTGTTTTGATTTGGGGAAACTGATCACTGGATTCCTAGCACAGGTATTGAGTACACAATATCAGTTGATTTAAAGAACACGTTTGGGTCAGAGTTTCAGTGGTTGTAGATGCCCACTAAGTATCCTTCAGAATGACGAATCCCTTATATACATATCTGTAAGCAGCTGTTCTCTGATACAGTCAATGCTTTTCTGGGGCATTGACTTCACGTTGAGTACACATAAGAGGCAGAACAGGGGCCAAACCCGTGAATTCAGATCCAGAGCAACAAATAAACAACAAAAAAAGTCTCTATTGCTTTACTATTTATGCCTAATTTTGTCAAAGTGCTTCTAAAAAAGTAATTTAATACTAACCAGGCCAACCAGACTCACATCTTTTTCCCAGATACTGTTTAATGCTCAATCTGGCATAAGTATGGTTATTACAATGCTTGCATTTGACTCTTTAGAAAATGCTCTAGGGATGCAAGTAAACATATGCTCAAGAAACTTAAATTTGGGTTAAGGAGTATCAAAATCAGTCCAGAAATCCATACTTCTATTAACAACTTTGTTTATTTCCACCTAATTATGTGAAGAACTAGCAAAGAAACATGCCATAACAACAACACACAAAAAATGAGAATGCTTGATCCTGATGGATATATTTATCATCTATAGTCAACCACTTTATGCTGGTCTATTCATCCGTGCCTCACATAACGCAAGATAATGCTGATATCCAAAACAACACTGGCAGACACTTCACTGAGCTTGGTGATTTCAAAGCATTTATTATCTTATTTAATCCTTGGTGTGACTCAGTGAAGTGAGTAAGCCCATCTTCCTCATTTTTCAGCTGATACTATACTTTGTTCCTCGCCTAACAAGTCTGGAGATACAGAATGCAGGAACAGGCACAGCTAGTCTTCTAAAAAGAACCCAGCTTTAACAACCATTATCAACTCTAGCAGTGATACTGTTTCTCGACAAGTGGTTCAAAATGGGACCGGAGATGTTCAAACCGAAAAGCCATAAAATGTGATGGAGGTGAGCAGGGGCACAGCAACTGACTCCAATTGTGAAATTTAGGGGAAGTCCCAGAAAAAGAGATCTTGAGTGACATTTAGACTGATTGGCAGCTTTTTGGGTAGGGAAACTTGACAAGAACAAAAGGAGAGAAAATTTGAAATCGGTCTCTCAGAAATTTTCTTTTTTTTAGGTTTTAGTAAGTTATGGACGTATTTTCTTTGTGGATACAATTTCCATATTTTGGAAACTGTTTTTTAATTATTTATGAAAGTCGACACTGGTCACCCTCTGAAACCATGCTGAGTAAATATTGGCTAAGTGAATATTATTATAGGCTAGGCACTGTCATAACACAAAACAGCAAGAATATGTTGCTTAAGACAGTTTCCAAGGCTACTTATTTATTCTGGTCACTTCTGTCTACGGGCCAAAGGGCAACTGCTTCCTCTATTTAGCACCATGGTTATCTTCTTTCAAACTACTCTCAGATAATGGACTTAGCTCACATGAAAATTACTTATTTAAAACCCTCACTGTTTCAAACTAACCTCTCTACAGCAGGCGTTAATGGAGACCCTTCCAGCTAGTCCAGGTAATCATTGAGAGATTTATATGCACTTACAGGCTTTAACAGATACCATGGTGCTAGGTTTTCAATTTTTCTTGATATCCCACAGCTGTGAAGGATTAATCCTCAGTGTTGCAGCCAGCCATGTCAATTTTTTCACGATCTGTACATGTCCATCTTTCATTCCCTGGCAGTAGGATTTCGGCAACCATGGCTCTTCCTGCTGGTGAAAATCAGCATCCCTCTTCCAGAACTGCTGGATGTCAGAGACCACCGACAGGGATGATTCTTTTGATCATTTCTGTCAACTACAGAGAGTTCATAATTGACCTTGGATTCTTTTTTTAAATAAAGGGATGTGTGCCCCCCTAATGGGTCAGCCTTCTCGAAAACATTCCATAATAAACTTCTGAAAGAGATGTTCTTGCTTATCTCTGAAGAATCAGAGGCATTTAGGAAACTGAGTCTTAAGTTCATTCTCGGTTTAGTTGAGGGTTAGTCTGTGTTTATGTTACAGCTTCTGAATTCTGCTTCCAGGGATAAGATGGGCTGTGTTCCCCTTCATCAGCTTTTACTGTACAGTAAAGGCAAGAATTCTGTGCTGTTCTGTCCTCCAGGGGAAGCTTTCACATTTTTGGCTTACAGTCAGTTGTAAGACAGTGTACTAAGAATTCCCTTTACCCTTTAACTTCACCAGGAGTCTTCCTTTTCAACATGTACTTCCACATTAATTACCTTCCCCTCCAGTGAAGAACCAAGCCCAGCAATAGGTTTTTGTAGAAGCTACATAGGATCTGTTTTCTCTCAGACAGAAGTTCAATGGGCATTAAAAATTCTGCTTACCACATCCTCTGGGTCATAAAACTGAATCTCCTCAGTCCAGTGAATTTCCCTGAAATTCCTCTTTGCTACACTTTTTTTTTACAAGAGTTTCTACTAAGTCTTTATTGAAGAGGTTTACTGAACAAACCAAAGGATCAAAGAGTAGCAATTTGTATAAGAGAAAATGCAATGTACAAAAGTAATCCTTACCTGCCTCAAAGACTTGACTGGTCATTTTATAGGACGCTAGAATCGAGTACCAAGTTTCCTTAAGGAGTTTAGCAGACAGGCTCCTGACTCCCATCCTTATCCCCATGCAGGCGGCACTTATGAACGAATCAGAGATCAGAGATGAAATGAGCCAACGATATCTCCTAAATTTTATACAAATTGAAGCATTATTTTTAGATAATTCTATATTTTCTCAGACTGGTGATTAAATCGTAATTACTAATGTTCTTAAACTGGTGCTTAATTCTTATGCTTACAATAGCCACAATAGTCCCCAGAAGCTCATGCGTTAGCTTAGATAATTGTCTTCCTAACTCTGTGTTATGAGAAAAATCCATAGTTGAAGGTCATGGACTCTCGATATATGAATAAGAAGTTCCAAGACACATGGTTGATTTGTAAGTTACCTTCGCACGAAACAAAGCACAATGCTCTAAACTCAGGCAGACCTATACACAATCCCTCTCCCATCTGCTATGTGTTAGACATGAGAAGTTGACTTTAAGTTTTCTTTTTTATTTATTTATTAAAAATTACCACCTCCTCCCCTCCTCCCATTTCCCTCCTACTCCACACAACTTCCCCTCCCCCTCCCTCTCCAGTCCTAAGAGCAGTCAGGGTTCCCTGCCCT
>LOEQ01002260.1:191647-211439 GCA_001685075.1 Bramus lutescens | reverse complement strand
TCTCTCTCTCTCTCTCTCTCTCTCTCTCTCTCTCTCTCCCTCTCTCTCTCTTCTTTGAGACAGGATTTCTCTCTGAAACAGTCTTGGCCATTATGGAACTAGCTCTGTAGACAAGATGGACCTCAAAACCACAGAGATCTGCCTGCTTCTGCCTCCAAAGTGCTGGGAGTAAAGGCATGTGTTACCACTGCCTGGCTTTGAAATTCCACTCTTAATAATAAGAAGACATGCCTTTGTAGGAAGTACATGCTTGGCATTCTCCCTTCTTTCTACGAGTGTGTCTAACTGAACTCTACAAACCATTATATTTTGGAAACTGCTCATCCTTTGAAGGGCTATGTAATGTTCCTTGGACCTTTGTTCATCTATCTAAGCATTGTAGATAATAATGACCCTACCATACAGGTTCATAGTGGAAATTCCAGAAGATGACACACATCAGTGACCCAGAGCTTAGATGCTCTCCAGGAAGAGTAAGCACGTCATCTGCTTCTGTTTTTGCAATTGATTTGTGAGTCCTCAGGATTCAGTGCCATACATTCTCGGGGTCAGAGACTAGGCTGACAGATTTCAAGTGGAGATTCACAGGCTTCATTTCTTGAATCTAGTTGGTTTCTTAAGAGGGAGAAAATAGTTCACCATGAATTATCAGTTGTTTGGGGTACAGAAATGAATAGTATATATCATATCCTTTCCTATGCTTCCCCACTTATAGCATCCATGGTAAAAACCTTAATAAAGGAAGAAAAGGCTAGAGCAATACCAAATACCAGCCTCATCTTTTCCCCAACTCTCGTGACTGAGTTAACCCATATTTGGTCTTCTATTCAGTAGCCATTCAAAAATACCACCTTTCAAAGAAGTAACAATTGACCACCTATTCTTGCTTTAGTGAGTGGTAAAAATAAATTTTGATCTCCAAATCCCTTTTCCTTCTTCACATCTCCTGTTTCTATTAAGCTTCTCCTAAACTTACAATGAGTCTTTCACCACTGGTGTTTGTTTTTACTCTCTTCCTTGCTGTGCAAGGAAGTATTTACATTCTCCATACATACATTGTGGCTACGATGGTAGTATTTTTCAATCTATCTAGGATCAAGTCTATATTTAAAAATAAGCCTGGACTTTTGACATTACAGGAATGATGAATATGAATGTTTTCAATAAAAGACCAAAGGTTGCACACTACTTCCTCATCTGTTTTATATTCTTGATAAATAATATCTTATCTCTATCTATAACATGTGTCATTCCTGTTTTGTTAGAGAGCCCTACTTCAAAACTAATAACAATGACATTTTAAATATAAGACTACACAACATTCTTTAAAATAGTTAACCTTTTCCCGTGACATTTCATTGGATCTCTAATTAGCAGTACCATTTTGTTGTTTGCCATCTGAAACTTAAGAGGTCTGGAAGCCTCAGAACCCTAAGCTTGCTTGAACAATCGGTCATCATAATGAGGATTTGTGACTTTAGAATCTCCACTCCCTTTGGCCTCATCATGGACTTTTGTAACTTCCTGTCTTTGCTGGTTTTTCTCCTTTAAAATTTTTCTTTTGAGGTAACTTTTTTCCTTTTTGCCAATTATGAAAAGTTCATGCAAGCTCCACTTTTGTATAGTCAAGGGACATCCTAAGCAATTTGTCTATTAAAGCACAGCAGGAGTTTATTATCAAAGCAGAAAAAGCCCTGATATTTCATATTTCCAATTATTTTGCATTATGGACTACTTCACTTCTTAAAAGCTTTATTCACACATGCATTTAGGTTAAAGATATTGAATTGAAATATCATGCAAATCATTAAACTACCAAATAATTGATTTTTAGATTTTCCTATCCATTACTTTCGCATCAACTTTAAATGGGGAAAAGGGAAACCAGACTATTATCATGCCAAGTATTTTAAAAGCATTAATTAATGTAATTTCACAATAATCTTGTAAGGTAGCATTGCTATTTTCATTTCATTAAGACGTACCCTACTCAGAGTCTTAAGAAGTAATTATTCTACATGTGGAATGAGGTTCTTATTTCTCTGCCTTCCTGAATAATTGCCTAGTTATTAATTTAGGAAATCAGATTTTCTAGAGTAAGGAAGAAAGCTATACATGGCGGCAGTACTCTAGATGTTGTTGAGAGCTCAGGTCAGAACACTGAACCTTGGGAAAGGCCTATAGAGCAGAGAGTCAGAGAATGCAATGGACAATGCTATGTATATTTCACAACAGCGCTAGAGGTTTTGTTAGGAAATTGACAGTGGAGTTAGAGATGCTCACCTATGAGTCCAGGTAAATGGGGTGGGTAGCTAGTGAAATGGTGCAGCTATAAATTAAGATAAGAAGTAAATGTGTGGGTGCTGTTCTCTTGGACTCAGATGAGAAACATGGCTGAAGGGTACTGCTCTTAACTAGAATAACAAGCTAGTTGTTTTGGCTCTTTAGCAGACTAAAGATGAGTCACTATCACAAAATTTTGGGGAAGATTGCAAAAAGCTGATTAGTAGACACTTTAAACTGCTGAAAACAGCTGGGAACACTGGCCTGGATTGTTTGGATGCTGACTAATCTTTGAGTCAATCAACATCACATTGGATGCTTAAACTTTTATTGGTTTCTCTTTGCTCTTCTCTTGGTTTGACCCCAGGACTTAAGGGAGCAGTAAACTTATACCAAAGAACATAGAGACACACAAAAAATCTTTTGTGTGAGAAAATCCTTGGAACTTTTCAACATAACCCAAACTGCATTTAGTATTCACAGTGACATTTGCATGAGCTTTTTATCTCTTGAAGGTAAAAATGTGAATTTATGAGAAACCCTATTCATGCTTGACTGGCTGTTTCTTTTGTTATTACTTAAAATTGAAATCCACCAAACAACTCACAGTTACCTGATTTGGCTTTAGTAACCTCGAGGGGAAAAAAGATAAAAATATTTCTCTTTTAAATAGTTATTAAAATATGAAATGATAAAAAGATTAAATCTTTTCAAAGCCTGACTTTATTAAGATGCAAAGTAATTATGGTCTAATTAGTTATCTCAGAGGCATGATGTGCAGATTACAGGTAGATTGTGACCAAGCAGTCAGGTCACAATTGAGTTGAGAGTCCGGTGACACCACCCAGGATAAACACTCTAACCTAATTAGATCTATGATGAAACCTATTGAAATCAATAGAAAAATAAGACCCATTCTCCTTATTGATTCTAAATAGTGAAAAGCAACCCTAAATCTTAAAATGCAATAAAATATAAAATATAAGAGAATTGAAGAGTGTTCAGATTTTCTTCATCATACAAATGTTTGTTGTTTTTCCCCTTTCACTACAGCAAATTCTTTTGACTCCTTATGGTCACTTTGGGCTGGAGGCATGTCCTTCAGAACTGATCCAAAGACTATGACTATACACTCTGTGTAGGTGTTCCAGTCTCAGCCAGTATATGTCCCAAGGGGACTTCCTCACTCCTCTTATCTGTGCAGGGAGCAGAGAAGACGATATGAAAAGGAAGCCTTTCTCATTCAGTAAAGGCTCAGTGTGCTGTTCTGCCTGCCTGAAATCATGAGTTAGACAGCACTGCAGTCCCAAAGTAGCCACAGGGCAGACTTACAAGACTGACTATTATTCCTTTGTGATCTGCACTCTGCCTTTAATAACTGAGGTTTTATTACTAGCCATTTTTCAGGTAGCAGCCTTGAGCTACATTTTATTTTGTTTTCCTAAGAGCTGGATGGGAAGGGATGAAGAGCAAAAACTGAATAAGGGAACATCCCTGCCTGCTAACTGCCTGTGGACCAACTAGGGGTACAGACATATGCAAACAATAATGAAGAAAATGAGGTAGAAGACTGGTTAAGGAAGACACATTACCACCTGTGTGTGAACATGCAGAACTTTCACTGGGTAGATTGGGACATTGAAAATATTTTTTGCAGACCGACTAACGTAGTAGACTCAAAGTAAGCATTCAACAAACACTACTAGATGGAGTAAATATCATTATTAATTTATACGTAAATTCTTATCAACATGCCTTTATAAATGATTGACTCTTTAGAGTAAAATGCTCTTATTTTAAAAACTAAAATGGGCAATTTATATACTGCAATTTTAAATCATAAAAAAAGAAAATCTAATAATAAATACTAATCTATCAAAAATAGGGTTTTCATAAAATACTTTTAAGCTGTAAAACTAAAGTACTCATACAAGTATCATAGCATGTAAATAATCTCAATACCTGGTTCATTGATGATCCAGTGGGAGTCTTTGCTAATTAAACTGTCAGAGCCATCTACTATCAACTGTATCTCTAGCTGAGACTGTGCAAGTCAGTGCCACCTACAAGAAGGACTGGGACTCTGTAGATCCTGTTGTAGTGCCAAAATAATGTTATTTTGGGTAATGCCTTTCCCTCAGTCACCACATTCTCTGCTGACAGAAGGTGCCAAGACACAACTGTCCTTGCCACCACCATCACTACAGAGGGAAAGTTGTTCTGTGCTGGATCTGTCTCAGGGATCTTTCCCAGTTAGCTTAATTTCTAGAATGATAGGCACATGAACTATATGCGGTTATGACCTACAACCACAGTTTGTAGGTAAGAGCCTTTCAGCTAAGGATCTCACAGGGAGGAAACCTAAGCTACTGTATTAGATTTTGATTTATTTCTGAAGTAGAAATCATAATTACTCCCTCGTTAACATATTTCTATGAATTAAATTTGCATCTTCAAATGCTATATATAGTTTTGATGCTCCTGACAGGGTGGGTGAATTAGTCAGATTTTCTGTCTCTATGACAAAATACCTAACTTAAATAGTTTAAGAGAGACTTATTTTATGTCATGCCTTCAGTACCTAGTTGTGGGCTCCATTAATTGTGTGTCTGTCATAAGGAATAGCGTCAGCATCAGCAGGAGGCTACTCACTTGACGGCACACAGAAAGAAAGGACAGAAGACCAGTTTTAGGTTTCAGAAATATATCTTCATCGACCTATTTCTTCCAGCTACAACTCATCTCTAGAATTTCTACTACATCCCATAGTGCCACCAAGAGCTGTGAACAATGTTTATCAACACATAAAACTTTGAGGGACATTTCATATTCAAGTCATTAGACTGAAGGTGGTAGCACTGGGAGCTGCAGCTGGATGGAAAGGTTCAGTTAATTCAGCATGGCTTGGTTGTAGAACATCTGGATAGATGTGCTGGAAGAAGGGTCTCCATATTCCAGTGGGTACTCTTAAGCAAAAATAAATAAATAAAAAACCTATAATATAGAGCTAATTTTTCACAAATACTACAGACCTATTAAAAGATGTTGTGCAAACACATGATCTGATAAGGTTATTGTTCTGAATAATTCATGCTAATGGTGCTACAATGGTAGCATGGACAAAAAACGCAACCAAAACAAACGCAATAGATTTCAAGTATTATGGTAACTTTTTAGGCTTTTAGGCAGTAGAATTAGGCCTTTACATATCTAGAATTTATTCAAATATAGAGACAAGTGGTAGCAAAAGGTATAAAATGATCCCTCAGGTATCCATCTGATCAGTCATGTCACCTCTCAGGAAGTATTTTGGTGAAAGCATCCTTGAGTGATGTTTCTGTGAGTGAACCTCATAGGATAACATAAATAGTCAAAATTAAGAATGAAAGAAATAAGAGTTTCTTGAGACAGACAGGAAAAAGAATAACCAAGGACTTAGGAGAAGCAAACCACATGGAAGGAATTCAAGGAGGATGCAGAGGGCAGGAGAGGAGCTCGGTGGGTAAGAACAATGGCCATAGAGAAAGCACAAGGCCTTAGTTCATATCCCAGCACCCATGTAAAAATGCTGGGTGTAGCCATATTCCCTACAACAGCAAATTAGAGAGAAGAGATGAGAGGCTTCTGGGTACTTCTGAGCGCCAGAGTAGTGTCTAGTACAGTGTGAGATCCTGACACCAAGGAATAAAGAGGAGAGTGAAAAAGCAGAACAGTCCACATCCTCCTCAGGACTACACATAAGCTCTTGTTCATGTCTTCTAACATATGCAGAAACTGCACACACGCACACACATCACACACGCACACAAAGTATTTGATCTAATAGTATATTATGTATACTGATCTGGTAAATTGAGTAGGGACAAGGACAGTCTCAAAACAGAGAGAGATATCTAGGGATAAAGAGGTGATCAAAGCTATATGACCACATGTTAAATAACACACTGCTTTGCTTTGAGACGATCATGTGTTTTAGAATCTTTCATAATACTAATACTCTATATCACATCAACTAATTTGTATGAATAACCAGCCTGACGTGGTCCCTCCATTTTGTATTTCTTGCGTCATATTGGAACATTCAATTCCTTTCAAACTTATGAACTTACATTTTACTAGGAATTTACCTTTCTATTCTAGGTTATTCAATATATAATTTTACACGATATAGTTCCTTGGGATCCTTTTTAATTTTGAGATGCCCATTGTGATTTTCAATTTTTATTTCTTATTTTATATTTAATTTACATCCTTCCCTGCTCCTTTCTTCCTCCGTCCTTTCTTTCTCCTTCGCTGAGCCTGTAGAGCTAGAAATTTGATTTTATTTATTTCAAGGAAGAAATAGTTCTTAGATATATTTATTTTTCCTTTGCTTTTTATATTTTGCATTTGATTTATTTTTCCAGTTAGCTAACTTCTTATTCAGTTTTGTCATCAGATATAATGTTAGACTATTTGGAACTTTTAAAATGTCCAATTTATTACTTAAACTGTTCTCCTATAAGTACTTTCCTGTATCCCATGGGTTTTCATATGTTTCATTTTCATATCATAGTCCTTCATTTCAAAATATTTACAAAATATCCCTTTTGGCTTCTTATCTATCTTCTTATAATTGCTCAAGAAAATATTCAAGACTTTCTCAGTATTTTTGACATCTCCAAGATAATTCTCATTACTAGTTTCTCATTTCTCACTCTTGTAGTATCACTTTTGGTAATAAGAATAAAATATGAAGAGACAATAAGCAACCACATCAGTACTTGGCCTTTATGCCAATGCTTCTATCACTCCTCTTAAAAGTGAGTAAGTTATTCCCATGGAAGCAAATCATGTTTTTAATTATTAACAAGCCCAAATAATAGTTACTTAAAAATAACAGTGCCTAGACAAATGATAGTTTAAATATATATGCTGTTTTGTTACTTTCCATTTGAAAATATAATTTAAATATAAATAAATCTAGCACTTTTATTCTGTTGCAATTATCGCTATATATAACCACAATTGTGTTAGAAATTTGTAAATAAATCCCACACACATTTTAATTTAAACTGTTATAAATACTGCAAACAAGTAGCTAGAATTCAGTCTCAACTTTCCCTCCAGAAGTTACAATGCTAGCATGAAATGTGTCTGGCATTCACCTTTCTTTCCCATTTTTGATAAAGCTGCTCCACAATGGGAGCAATGTGCTATTAATAAAATGTCTATTTCTCTTATGAAGCCAATTATTATTATATTTCAAAGAATTCACAGGGTGAAACATTATTAACTCAAATTATTTAGTGTATATATATTTATAAGCTTAAATTATAAATATTAAATTCTTCTCATTTGCCTGTGCTATTATTACTTTTAGAAACAGCAGTTTAAAGATTTCATTCCCACTCACTTCTTCACCGTTTTTTGCTCTCAAAAGTAATCACCTACATTCTTGCTTCTCCTCTCCCCTTTCCCTGTCCTCCCTCCCTCTCCCCGTTTCTCCTCTCCTTCTCCCACCTCCCTCCCTTCTCTCTTTGCATGTAATGTGTTCTGGCCTAGAACTGGATATGTAAATAAAGATACCTTGCATTTATGATCTTCTTGCCTCTTCTCCTGGAGTGCTGGAGTTACAGGTGTATCTGACAATACCATGTCATATGTTTATGTATGCTAAGCAGGTATTCTGATAAATGAGCTATATTATCTGCTTATTTTCTTGGGCACAGGCTATATAGTCACAGTTCCAAAATCCAGCCAACAATAGTATGCTGATAATAATAATATAGGAAAGCTATATTCTGATATTTTGCTTTTAATTTCTTGCTTGCATAGAGAAGAATGCAGACTACTTTGGTTAGATAATTATATCCAGCGGTCCAAATCATGTCTTTTTCAGCAGCTGAAATTAGAAGGTGTAAGTTTCAGAGGGCAACGTGAAATCCAAGACATCTCGTATGCTCAGTGATGTTGACTCAGTTCAGTGTGTTGGGGTGATTCATGCAGAAAAACGGCTGTAAATTGTCAAAATGCAGACAGATATGGGTGAGCTTACAAAGTTCACGACACTGAATTCTGAACTGACAGGCGATTGCTTCTAGAAGTGGGCTGTAATAATTAATGCATTTCTCACTCTTCCCAAGAGACCTCTGGAGGTCGCATCCCTGAAGTTGCAAGTGCACCTCATTAGAACATGGTCATATAGTATGCACACTTATTTTCACCATCATAAATCAAAAAGCAGCTAGCTAGTGATGTAATCGATGAGCATATCATACACCTCTTTGCCTCTGATACACAGACTAGAGGAGTGGGGATAGACTCTGAATGCACTCCTGATTTTATCCTCGGATTCATGTCCTCCCAACTCAACTACTATGTTTTCCTCTAACAAGTAATGTGAAGGCCTCAAATGCTAGGCATCATTTTCAATCTCAAATCCCTCAAGGCACTGTTTAGAAAGAGTTATCTCTGCAGGCCTGAGATTGATAATGTTAGGCAGTCATGCACCCCTGCATTACCTTTGCCTGACATCTAACAAGGGTTTCAGAAAGACTCATATTATTTTCTTAGCTGACAAGAACAGGTGACTGTATCCCAACTAGATGTACAAAACAATGTTCTCCGGAAAACCTTCTGGGAGTTTGAAATCTTGGAGGATATGAAGCCGAGGCTGCTTACAAGACCAGATCTCAATAAAACCTTATACACCAAGGCTCTAATGAGCTTTCCAAGAGAACGACATTTCAAACTGGTGTGACAACTTGTTGCTGAGGGAATTAAGTGAGTCCCATGTGTCTCCTTTGGGAGACAGCTCCTGGAGGCTTGCGTCTGATATCTTTTGAAGTTTCCACATTCCCCTTTCTCCTTTGCTGATAATTTTGTGCCATTCTGCATCACACAATACATTCTGGCCATGGGTTTGACTTTATACTGCATGCTGCTCATCCTCGGAGCAAATCCCTGAGGCTGAAGATGAATTCCCAATACAAGCTTACATCATGGGCAGTGGATAAGTCTCTATTTTGTGCTTCTAGCTTAGTACTAGCAATTTAAATTTTTGGAAATAACTAAGAAAATATTCACCCAAATCATTTTCAAATATAATTGTTGGGCTGGCAATATGGTTCAGTAGGTAAAGTCACTTGCTACTAAGCCTGATGCCCTGAATTTAATCCCTAGGACTAGGAATTTAAATCCAAGGTTAGAAAAAATAAAAAAATTAAAAAACAGAGTGCCGCAAGCTGCCCTCTTACCTCAACAGTTGAACGATGGCACATATGTGTGTGTGTGTATATATAAAGAAATAAATAACTAATAATTCATTTATAATTTCAAAATGATATTTTAATTTTTTATTGATTCTATAAGGATTTCATACAATGTACTCTGATCATACTCATCTGCTCTACTTAACACAACTCCTTCCAGGTTTACCACCTTTTCCTTAAGCTCTTTCATCCTCCCTTTCTTAGAAAGAAAGAAAGAAAGAAAGAAAGAAAGAAAGAAAGAAACTTCCTTTCTTCTGTTCTTTTGTTATTGCTGCTAAAGAAGATACTATCTCCAAGTGGATCCCCCGGTCTGCTGGCTCTTACTATCTTTCTGTCTCCTCTCCTGCAATGTTCCCTGAGTCTTAGATGTGAGGTTTGTATTATACACTCAAGCTCCCAGGAGAGAAAAGTAATCAACATTTGTATGTAGCTATAATGCTTATGAACCAGAACTGCATGAAGAGCAGCAGCTCGAGCTGTTCTGAAAGGTTCAGTAGGGACAATTATATCCTGGGGTAACCAACAGCTACCAAATTGGACTTAAAGCTCACTCCGTAGGATGGAATTCATCCCTGACACTAATCCTAGCCAACCACAAAAATTCACTCGACTGCTGTCTCTTGATTTACCTTTACACTTAAGAATCATACTGACTAACAAAATAATAATTCAATATTGATAATATTTTTCCTTTATGTTATACTATATTTTATCTTACTCATAGTTCTATTGCTGTGAAGAGGCACCACAACTGGGGCAATTTATATAAAGGATAGCATTTAACTGGGCCTTAATTAGAGTGTCAGAGATTCAGTCCATTATCAGCATGGCAAGAAGCATGACAGCACGCAAGCAGACACAGTGCTGGAGGAGCTGAGAGTTCTATGTCCAGATCCACAGCAATAGGATAGAGCAAGAGACTGGGCCTAGCTTAAGCATTTCAAACATCAAAGACCATTCCCAGTGACATATTTCCTCCAACAAAGCCGCACCTACTCCAGTGAGTCTACATCTCCTAATCTCTCTCAAGTAGCACCAATCCCTAATGACTAAGAATTCAAATATATAATCTCACGGAGGTCATTCCTTTTCAAACCACCGCAGAAATCAATGCAAAACATTTTCTGTACCCACATAGTAATGCCAAATGAACCTATGTAGTGTTTACTGCATACTTCTGCAGGTTTAAGTTTGACATATTTTATGCAGCTTCCTGGATCTCCACTATGAAGCCCAATGAGGACATTAGTAGGCATAGCATTCCCTTGGAATAATACTTACACATAGTTTCTGAAAGTATTTGCCTTAAAATTTACTATTAGGACCTACCTGGGCTTCAATTTCTTTATCTGTAAACGAATACTGACATTATACTCCTACAGACGTTTCTGTGAAAATGAAATTGTTTCATATAACCAGCAGTGTCCACATGGTTAGTGGTGCCTACAGAACCTGAAAAGTGCCACATCCCAGGCACAGATGATAACTGCCCAAGCTCACTCACATAAAGAAGCAAATGGGTCAAGCTCACTCACATAAGAAGCAGGTGGGTCTGAGTTCCCCCAGAACACTTGGAGCTGCATAGCTCCTCAAAAAAAAAATTTCTGTGAGGTAGACAGGAAAGACTATATGTTGTTAAATATGCTCTATTTCTTTGCATACCTTCCAGACAATCTGAAGAAACTCATGGGTCATTTTTATGCTTTAGCAATGGGAATTTTGATATCATTTCTCAATGTCATTGGCAGCCAAGAAATAGAAAGGTTTTGCTCCTCCACTCATTATGCAAGTGCCATAAAAATATGCCCTGCCATAGTAACTCTCGCCCACCCAGTGTTCCATTTGTCCCATCCTGTGATTCTGATCCCGTGTTCCTTTATAGTCTCCATGTGCAACAGGCTTGCTGTGGTGGGACTGTGCACATCAAAGCATTTCACAGGAGAGCCCCTGCACCTCACAATTAGCAGTGTAGTACAAATCGGAATCATTTCAAATCTTAGCTCAGACACACAAAGGAAATGGATTTCTTGCCAGGAGAACTTATAGACATTCTCCAGTGTTAAATTTATCCTATTAGGACTGAAGAACATGGGGAAGTGAAGAAACCGCCAATCTTGAAAATTTAAGTAGTTTTCTTACTCATATATCTTAAAATGTGCATGTAATTTTTAGGCTTTGATATTATACATTTTAGTTCATGAAAATTGTACTCTGGAATAATTTAATTACTTTAAAAGGGAATGATGATACTGTACTTTCTTTTTATAATTCCTTTATTCCAAATAACCTATAAATCTGTGCTAGAAATAAATAGAAAATACTCACACTTCAAAGCAGGAACCACAAGGAAAGTAAGAGGATCTTTAATTTTAAATATAAAGCTACAGGCAAGGTGGCAATTGCATTTCAAGCCAATTATACTAATATATGATGGTATGAAAATAAGGACAGAAAAAGAGTAATGCTTTACAAATACATTCATTGAGTACTTCTCATGTACTGGGGTCTTTCCCATTTGACTCTCCAAAGAATGTGAAGACATACTTTTATATGCTTGTTATTTTGACATAATAAAGAACAAGGGCCCTTCTAAGGTAAGGTCTTACTGCTCAAAAAAAGTGGATTCATCATAGGGACCCGGTATGTAAATGATGAAGACAACTGAGGCCCTCCACTCCAAAGTCTAGTGTCTATGGGGTTGACACTCAGATGGTCCTGGTTCCTTTCCATTGCAACATAACAAAGCACGTCAGTTTTTGAAGCCTTATAACCAGCTATTTTTGACTTTTACATTCACTTCTTTGTTTGCATGTGTGTGTATGTGTGCATCAATGCTGAGGTACGCATGTGGAGGTCAGTGGACATATTGCAGGAGATGACTCTTTCCTACAATCATGTGGGTTCTGGACACTGAATTCATGTTGTCAGGATCAGTGCCAAGTACTTTTATGCTCTGATCCACCGTTCCAGTTTTAACATTGTTTTTAATATCTCTCATATTTTTCATGACTGTCCTGATCACCAACCTTCCCAATAATCTTGTATAATACACCACTGGAGATAGAAGGTAAAGACTAAAGTCTTCTTACATTGGCTTGTTAACACATAAACACCATGTCTGAGGACTCCTTTTGTATTATAACATCTCAACAGATGACACCTTTACCCAGAAAAATTTAGGGTTCAGATTATAAACCCTTTCATTTGTGGATTAATTTTGTTTGTTTTCTAGGTATTTATACCCTCTTGCAAATTTCTGGGTTAAAAGATATCATTCTTCATTTTTATTTCAAATGCTTTTCTGTGTTAGAGACTATATATTGTAAAGAAAGACTCATAGAATCCTAAAGGGAGTGATTCAAGTGCATAGAAGGGTGAAGAGAAATGAGAAAGAGAGCAGGGTGAGAAAGTATTGGCAATACTGCCATCTCCAGTAGGAGGGAAATCTGGTTGCCATGTTTACTGCTGAACCCATACTTGCTAACACAGTTTCCAAAAACCTATGGGAATGTAATAAACATGTGTTGAAAGTCTGAGATAGGCTAAGGGGTTCACAGACAGGCTCAGGGATCATAGACTGCCTGTTATCTTTAGAAGAAGTGAAAATGCAAATCTCCTCCAAGGGCAACAGAAGAGAAAAAAAGATTAAAAAAAAAAAGATGTCCCCAACATCAATCCACTCCAGGTACAGCTTAAGTTATGCTATCTAATACCAATTATTTGCTTTCTTATTACGCAAGTAAAGAATTCTTCTATTCTTAAAATCCCTCTTAAAAACTGAATCCAGAGTGCACAAAAACGAAGCTGTTGAGGATCTTTCCTGTGCAGAGGTGGCGATGCCCTGAACACTTACCGAGGAATCTTCTAGCAGTTTAGCATCCCATCTGCTTGGCAGTGTCGGTTCAGCAGAGGCAGCAGCACCAGTGGGCTTGTTTAACAACCCTTTCAACTCAGTGGCTTAGCGATTTGGAACAATCCATGCCTACATAAATAATTCACAAGAAAGAAACTCAGCAGAACTGTCTCAGCAATTTTGCTTCAATAGTGTGTAGGGCTTTTGTTCATGGGAAGGAAGAAAAATAAAATTTAAAGGTTTTGTTTAGAAAATGTCAGAGTTCACCATGTAGTGATGAGGAACCATCCTGAAGGAAGACCAAGTTAGGGCTTCAACATGGCCATCTCTTCTACTTGCCTATCAGCTATTCAGTTTTTGTCAGACAAATAAATCACAGGTTTTCATAGAAGAATCTAATTTTATCCCTGTATTTGGGAAGGATACCATTTTGTTGGGTGTAAAGTGTGTGTGTGTGTGTGTGTGTGTGTGTTGCTAGGAATTGAACCGAGGACCTTTATCATGCTAGGCAAGTGCTCTATAGGTGAGCTACATATGTAGATCCTTGTTTGTGCTGAGTTTTGAGGGTTTTAAAAAATTGGAGTTATTTTTTTTGCAAAAGTATCAAATNGTGTGTGTGTGTGTGTGTGTGTGTGTGTGTTGCTAGGAATTGAACCTAGGACCTTTATCATTCTAGGCAAGTACTCTATAGGTGAGCTATATATGTAGATCCTTGTTTGTGCAGAGTTTTGAGGGTTTTAAAAAATTGGAGTTATTTTTTTTGCAAAAGTATCAAATATTTTTGGAATTTTGCCACTGCATGGAATATACGGTGTACTCAAGAGAAAAAAAAACTGATCAAAATCATATTCTTGGCTCCTAAAAGTAGTAAATAGTTTAGGAAATGAATGACAACTTCTTGAGACAAATCTCTCCATTTAGTTAAAAAGGTAGCCTTACTTAACTCATTTCTAGAAGCTGTAGAAAAACAGCATATGTAACTACTGCTAGGAACAGTAGCAGTGATATAACAGGGAACCCTGGGTTTCCCAATTCTACTAAATTTGCCACCTAGGTATGTTTATTATTTTTAATACTTAAGTTCTTGAAGAATTAACATTTTATGTTGGATTATTATGTCTATACTGCCTAGTACTCCCAAATAACTTTCACATTATAACATCAAAAAATTTCTCTTGCCACCATCAATATCCGGATCAATATTTAATTAGTACCTCTTATATAATAAGCATTGTTTGGAATTTTCTAGGTTGTCACAACACACAACAATCCTACACTGAGGGTTTATGGTGGAAAAATGGGATTCAGAGGGAAGAAATATTACCTAAACTTTTCCTTTTTATTTAAAAAGAAGCCATATCAATTATTACTGAATCGAATGAACTCACTCATTTTACCTTTATTGGTGCCAGAAACTTCTAAATGCTAGAGTAGTTGAGAGATTCGTAAAACCAGTCTCTCTTTATTTCTGTCCCTTCCCCCACCACCGCCATTCTATTCCTGTGGAAGAGAAAGAGCAAATCATAGCAACAGAAGAAAGTCATGATTATAATCTTAGATAGAAATAAGTGGTAAGAGCAGCAAGCACGTGGGCTGGTAGGATAGGGTGTGATGACGTTAGGGAGGAGCCGCAGACCTCAGAAAGCACACCTAAGGAAGGCATCTGTGATAAATAGGAGTGGATGAGGACAAGCTGCCCCCAACCTGAGAGTGCACTTTTCTAGGAAGAAGTAAGGGAGGATACAGTGTCCTGTGTCAGGCTACACTGAGAAACTAAGGATGAGACCAGAATAATAATCGGAAGGGATTTGTGTAAGAGAACTATTAAGAGTGAACAGGGTTCTTCACATGCTTCTTCTCAACTGAGCAACTAAGGAGGCGCTATAGAAACAACTATATTGAATTTAGGGAGAAGAAAAAATTTGGTCACGTGTTTCAGGATAATGTACCCAGTCCTGGGATATCATCATTAGCCATTTCCCAGAGTTTTTATTTTGTTTTGGTTGAGTTTTTACAGAAAATCCATTTCCTTCCCTCCAAGACATTTTCTCACGATTGTCATTATGAATAAGCCACCTGCTCTGATTAATAATCTACGAGCTTCCTGTGAATGGAAATATATGGTCTTGGCACTGTTGCATTTGAGGGCAAAACGGAGGGTGTATGTGATGAACACTATCCAAAACAACGAGGAAGCCTTTAAACAACTATATAGACACTCTTCTAGGAAAATTAGTTAAATCTGGAATCATGCAATAATTATACATGAAAAACTAAGGGAGTCAAAACTAAGAACAGAGAAAGGAAAAGAAGGGATGAGAGGGAAAAGGAAAGAAAAAACAGAGTAAGACTGCAGGAAAATTGCAAGGCACTAAGCAAACAAAATTTAGGCCAGTGCAGAAGCTAATGATATCAGTGGCTATAAGGAAAGGGTTTTCCATGATGGGTTTAGCCTAACTGTTGCTGCGGGACACTTAAGATTCGGAATAAATGACTCTGATAGCTTGGTAGCCATGTGTTCCATAGGCAGGGCTTTGACAGGAGGGGGGCAGGTTATTTTTTTTTTGTAATTTTAAACTACATTTCTATTTAGCAGCACCTAGACATGTTGTGATTATAAGTAATGCTATTTCTGATTTTTTTTTTCTTGAGTGGACGCTAAGGGCTACCGATTAAAGTGATTTTCTGAAATCTTTTGAACTCATCTGTACATGGAACAACAAAAAAAGAAAATTCATTTCCGTTTCCTCATTGTTTCCCTCTTATAGATTCTAATTCTAGTTCTCTTCTACTGAATAGCACGAAGAAAAAATACGAATGGACAGCAATACCTTCAGGCTTGCATTCCAGTCAGTCAGAGCAGCATTATTCTCAGAAGAGTGGGGACTGAATACTGTAGCTTTATTTTGATGCAGAGTTCAGTGTGGGCCTACTGATTGGGGAATACTGGTGATTTCACTGATTCAAAAGCTTTGATGAGAACTGTGAGTTCAAGGCCTAAAGAACAAAGGAGATAATATGATTTGCAAAAGGGACAAATACCTATTATAAAATTCCTGAACTTTTCTCTCAGCTGTTTTGCCTCATTTTCTCTTGGAAGCATACTTTTTGGTGAGCATTTTTGACAAATTGAGCTATTTTACCTTCCTAACACTGGCATAGCTGTGAAGGAGGCACAGGAGAAAACAGAAGTCAGCCTAGCACAGTGAGGTAGACCTTAGGCATGGCTACTGAATTCACTGGATGTGTAGGGAAACACTGGACAACTGAAAATCTCCTGAGGCAAAGAGGCAGCATCACTGTTTGACCATAAGGACATAGTATGATAACAACAAGGAGTCAAACACTTCTCAAAAATCACTTTGAGATGTGATGAGAAAGGTTAGTTGGGGTCAGGAAGAGACATCTTTGTAGGGAGTAGAATAGTGAAGAAAACCTTGAGGGAGCAAGGAGGACATTACAAACCAGGCGGTTCTGAGCAGGCCCAAGTGGGTATGAGCACAGGCAGCTGATGGGATGGATAGTGGTCAGCCCTGGAGAACTCTGAAAACAGAATAGTTTAACTTGTTCCTTTAAACTGTTGCCCTTAGGAAGGAACCCAAATACATATATTTTGAGACAAGGTAAAATGTCTTTCACTTATCAAACCATAAAGCCAAACACAGTATGAGAGGGGAAAAATTAAAATTCAGTTTGAAAATGCCTCTTAACTCAAATTTATTGTCATTTAAAAAATCAATCTTATTCATTCTTTCCAGTGTCAAACTGAGATAAAATACTTTATAATTCTTATAAGAAAGCAAAGGATTAAACATTGAAATATTTCTTGTGAAGTAAAAAAAAACCTTGTTTTTTTCATTGACTTGTGGATCAAAAACTGTTCCATTCCATTCTGTATATTTGTGCACATGTGCATATATAATTATACTGTCATATGCACACCTAACTATAAATGCAATTTATTCTTTGTTCCTCATAAGACAACACTCTGCTTCTACATAACAAAGAAAAATACTATTTTTCTGTGTCACTTAAAGATAATTTTAGTAAATGGAATTTTTGAATAGACTGTTAGAATATATAGGTAGTATTTACATTGTTCAGAAAGAAAATTGAAATTATCTTAATTGATATACCTTAATTCTCTGACCATAAAGCAACATAAATATGTTTCCTTCTTTTGTAAATCCTGGAAAATTAGTTCTAGTAAAATGCCTTTATGGTTTTAATTTATTTTCAGAATTCACTCTCCCTACAAAGCAATGAGTCTTTTTCTTCTTACCTTGTGCCCCTGCTCATCAGCTCTGAAGGTTAACATCAAAAGGCATTCCTGATGGCTCCCTTGCAAGAGCTGGAGAATGAGACTAGCAACTGAAGTTATTTGAAAAATATTTCTTCTTGAGGTACAGAGGAGGATTATCCATTGCAGAAAATAAACAAGATTTGGTGTCACTTTATAAAATATAATATGTCATATTAGAATATTATAAAATAATATGAAAGACTATCATCTGAATGGGAAAAAACCCTCCTGGCTTAAATACAGAAGTCACTGTAGTCCTCTTCTGTGTTTTCTAGATTCTTACTTTAAGAATACAGAAGCAATCGGGCAGTAGTGGTACACACCTTTAATCCCAGCACTCAGGAGGCAGAGGTGGGCAGACCTCTTTGAATTGTGAGTTCTAGGCCAGTCTGGTTTACAAAGCGAGTTCCAGACAGTCAAAGCTATTATATGAAGAAACCCTGTCTCAAAAAACAAACAAACAAAACAAAACAAACAAAAAATACAGAAGCCATCTTCCCAGTATCAAAATAATCCAAGCATTCTGATTCTGAGAGAATTGATTTCTCAGAACTTTCTGCTAATTTCTGAACATTCTGATAGAAAGTAAGGTTTTCTTCTAAGGGAACATAAAGAAATATGTCCCAATTGAAAGGATCACAGCAATCGTGGTGTGTTGTCCAACTAAAAAGACTTCTGCCAAGGTCCTATCATAGGAACAAATTCTGTACAGTTTCAAAAAGTATCTTTGCTAGATTATATTTGAAGCTTGGAGAGCCATAGTGTAGTTCAATTATATTCTGGGCCAGTTATTCAAAAGCACTAAAGTAAAAGTGCCCCTAGTGAATAAAAGTGACAAAGTTCAGCTTTGATGAATTTGGTTAATAGCTCTCATCCCTTTTATGTGTGTGATATTTTCCCCCAGAATTTTAGGATTTAATGCTAATAGACATATCAAATGATAACAGTAATTGCCTTAATTCAGGCTGCCAGAACACAATATCATGAGGTGGGTGTCTTGTAACTAAAAGAGTTTTATTCCTCACAGATCCAGTAAAAGAGAAATATAAGACCAAAGTAATGTTAGATTTCATATCCAGAGATGGCCCATTTCTGTTGCCACTGAACCAAGTATAAATGACTATTATTTTCCTCACTGAATTACTTTGGAGTCTTGTAATGGGGGAAAGTAGTTAATTATAAACATATGGACTTATTTCAGGACTCTCAATTATATTCCATTTATCAATGTATCTACCCCAAGGCAATATCACACTATTCATAACTATAGCACGGAGTCAGTTTCAAATTTGGGAATTGTTAAATCTGAGAAGAGTTAAAGCAGGGAGACTACAGTGGATGGAAACCATTGCTACACCAATTGACTTCCATGAAAAAAAAAGGAAAAGTCTTCAGGAAAAAGTGTGCATTGTCAATCTGCCCATGAAGACATTGGGAGATGATATAACCAGGCAACAAAGTTGCTCTGAAATCATCTTCTCATCCTTCACCCTGAGCCATTTGATGGGGCAACTGTGCAGCTATGAACTGCTACACAAGATTTAGCCATTTTCATTAGCACATCCCAAAGTGTGCAATACAGAGAAATAAATAAAATCAGTTTATTTGTACCCACAATCTATTAGTGTTCCCATGGTCCTATAAAATTTATAAGGCAATGTGCACATCAATGAATAATGAACCATGGGATCTGATTATCATGAACAGAGTCAGCACTGCATGAAAACAATTCGCATTTTAATTCATTGGATATTCATTTTAAAGCATTCACAGTGATTCACTTGCTATATGACCTTGGTCAAAAATTAGCTCATTTTTATAAAGGTAAATGATCATTCTCATGCTAAGTAAGACAATTATTTGTTTAGTAAAAATGTTGGCAGTGAAACAGAGAAAACTTGCTAAAGCAAACATACTTCTGTTCCATTCTTTTCTCACATGGTATCTTCGATGGCTTTCCCTCTGGTTAGAAATATAGTTTCTTTTATGATTTTTTAAAAATGTTGCAAGATCCCCGGTGACAGTAGGCACCAGAAATGCTGTAGGTCCCAAATGGTGGTAGCAGGCCATGTGGCGCAGACAGTAGGCCCTGGGAGCAGC
>LOEQ01002260.1:161116-173867 GCA_001685075.1 Bramus lutescens | reverse complement strand
ACCCCCACCCCACCCCCACCCCCAAGCTCCTAATTTTTGCCTGGCAATCTTGTCCACTTCCAATACCCAGAAGGATAACTACGTGTTTTTCTTTGGGTTCACCTTCCTATTTAGCTTCTCTAGGATCACGAATAATAAACTAAGATGATATCAGAAAAATAAAAAATTAAAAAAATAATAAAATAAAATAAATGTGTGATTGTGTAGTTAATTATACTGGTATAAAAGAAAGAAAAGGGAAACTACATGTTTCGCATGTCACAGTTCTCCATGCTCTCTGCTTTATTGTATTGGTATTCCTCGGGGATCAGTTTTAGAAGTTAAATCACAAGGGGGAGTGGACATGAACTAGAAAAAGATCAATAGTAGCAAAGTTGTAATGTTTATATGCAGATAACAGTGTATTCAAAGGCCCCGGGGCTGGAAGGAATGTGCTATGTTCACATAAAGCAGAAAAATAAAGTTTAACATAAACTGGGTTCAGAACCTTCATGGAGTCAATATTTCATGTTATTCCACCCAATAGCCACAATTTGTTGAAGCAGACATTGTGCTTAGCTTTTTTTTATAAGAGAAAAGTCCAAAATGCAGAGAGATTAAGTAACTAAGTATCCCTAAGTCTGTGCTGAGATGTGACCTAAGGCTTATTGCTTCCATTCCCATACACTAAACCAAAACGTTTAAAGGAGAAAAGTGTAGCATGACCCGACATCAGAGAAGAAAAGGAACAGAATTAACCATGGCCATGCCCTGCTCTCTAATAGATTTTAGTAGTTACTTTACTTCATTGAAACCGAAGTACCTAATGGAAACAATTTATCAAAGATTATTTGACATCATGGTTGTATAGCATCATGGTCGGTAGGCATGGTGGGTGGAGCAGGTTAAATCATACTGGTACACGCCTATGGCAGAAGCATCATCTTAAGGCAGATCAGGAAGCAAAGTGAGACAGGAAATAGGCAAGGAAAGCATAGGTCCAGTTACCTATGTCTTCCAGTAAGGCTCCAGTTAGGCCCCACCCCCTGAAGATTCCAGAATCTACCCAAGTAACACCATCAGCTAAGGATCAATCAATCAAAATACATGCTTGTGGGAGGTGGAGGGGTCATTCTAATTTTCATAGTCATATACAAAATATAAAAATGTATTCACAAAAGAGACATTTTAAAATGTTTCATGAAGAAAACATAGATTCTTAAAGTATAATGATCTCTACAAGACCACTTAGAATGAAATAGCAAAAACCAGGGACTTCTACAGTTTAATTGAAAGTGACAACTTGTTGATCTTACTGGTGCAGCAGGGTATCATTAACAGTTGTGCATATTTGTTGAGGAAGAATTTCCCCCTCCCCACATAATGCCTGAGCTGGTAAATACCAGGCTTCATGAAACAAACAGGAAATCAAGCAACTAGGAAACATTTCTTGAATTTCTGACAAAATTACAGAGTCTGGCTAGATGTCGAGAAATCAAATTTGAAGCAAAAGAGCTGGGCTAGAAGCTCCCTTGGGGTCAGTATGTGTCTCCAAGGCTATCAGGAGCTTCTTCCTCAACTTCTTTGTCTCTTATCTATGACAGGGTATGGTGAGATGGTGAGATGAGATGCTGGACCACTAGGGTTGTTGAAGCAAACAAGCAAGAAGTCTCTCCCAAGGGCCAGCTGGAAACAGGAAGAGACAATTTGCGAGAGGAAATTGTCTGACCTATTTCAAAGGCAGAAGGGTATAGAGATGCCAACCATTGGTCAAGAAGGGCTGACTATGAAAAAGGCTGTGGCACACACCTTACCATGGCAGAAAGGAAACAACAGAGAAAGATATACAGCGTGCCTGCCTGAGAAGGAAATGAAGGACCCTAAAACCTCAGTTTCCAAAGGAAGGGGTGCCTTCCAGAAACAGAGAAGGAGGAAGCAACCTGACACGTATGGTATATATAAATCAGACTGAAAACATAGAAATTGGTAGTGGTCTTTCTGTGTCCAGTGTGAGTTTATTGAGCTTTTCGTTCATGCCATACCATCAGCCAACTCTGAGGAAGTTGGTGAGAAGGGTGTTTCACACTAGCTAAGTGGATAGCCTGAGAGGATGCTTTGTCAGAAAGGATGACTTGGCCAGTGCTCAACAAGCTATTGCAGTGAGGATAGGGGATGAAAGTGCCACCGATTGACGCAGCCGTTTCAAAAGGGCTCTTAATCAGGAAGATGATATGATCTGCTTTGCGTATTTACCTGTTTATTTTGTCATTTCTGCACCCGAGAGTTTTTGCAGGTATGATCTCATGGTGAGGTGGAGATAGATCTCCAGGTTGAGGGTCAGGGCTTGCTTAGAATTCCTAGGTAGGAACAATAAAGCAGAAAGGAACAGAGAGCATATTTGCCAAGTGCCCAGCGTAAATAATTCTATCTTTAAAATGAATTAAGTGTCTTGTGGTTGCTTTAGATCAGACTGCGTTCGAACTAATTCAGGAAAAGCACTTCATATTAACAAGCAGATACAGGTTTTCTGGCACTTTGCGTGGCTGGGATGTTGTTGAATTGAAAACCTTGAGTTCCTGACATGACAAGTTGGCTCTGGCCCTTTGAGGCTTGCCTATGGAGCCACCACTGGTTTCTGTAAAGTATTCTCCAACCGCCTGAAGTCATGGATGCACGTCTGCTGTGCCAGGCTCTAATCCTGAGTTAACATTTTCTAAACACCTCTTACTTCCCCTGCAGTGGCTTCACTTGAATAAGCTCCATTCATTAATGTCACTGTGTGACAAATGTGCAGGATTTCCACACATCCGGATCCTCAACACATGCTAATGATCCTGCCTGTCAAGGACATTGATTTTTCTCACTTTCAGGGAAGGCAAAGGTACTATCAGGTGATTGCTGTGTGAGTGATTTCTGAGAGCACCCACCTCCTCTGTAATCAAAGAAGGGAGCATTGTGTTCAAAGAAAAGAAGATTGCATTGCAGGCCCTTAACCCTGGTTTGAATCTTGAAATTTTCATCCAACTTTTTCCGATGAAAGCTGTTAGGCTTTTGATCTGAGATCCAACATAAACCACCAAATTTTACTCTTGGCATCCAGTGAAAATCCTTTCATTCTGTGTTTGTTTGGTCAACAGGACCTTTAAAGCCACGTAAGAAGTTTATATAAAAGGTAAAGAAGGAAACCAACTTTGGGAGCCCTCACCCACTGTCTGTGTTTGCCCGAGTGAGCATCTAACTGGCTGTCTCCCCATCCTGCTTGCTCAGCTTGCCTGGTGACCCCTGCAACCTTGTGGGTCCCTCTGTGCAGCCGGCACTAACAGAACCGATCATGTATTTTCTAGGTTTCCTCTACGCTCAGAACAACACCAAGCGCAGCATTAAAGAGCGACTCATGAAGCTCTTGCCCTGCTCAGCTGCCAAAACGTCGTCTCCTGCTATTCAAAGCAAGTTTCCTTTTATTTTCGCCCCCAAATTGTTTGCTTTGCTTGTTTAGATCCACACGTACCGCAATTTCTGTTTCTAAAAAGAATCGATATATCATCTCCTGTGAAGCAATGTCTATTTACAGCTCGTGTTTATCTGAAACACCACGGCATGAGAGCAACAGGCACTTTTCAATTGGCAGGCTGAAATCCTGGAGTCGGTAACAGAGGCCCAGGCTGCCTGACACTCAGGATTTCTGTTTCATCTGAGGCCTGGGGACTAGCCTTGAGGATTGCTTTGCCTAAAATGGTTGCACAGCAGCTGACAATTTAAGCTATATTATTTTGCAAGTTTCTTTTTTTTCTAGTTGCAGCATAAAACGTCCATATTTATGGAGTATCGTGTGGTGTCTCGATACATGTATATTCTGTATAATGTTCAGCTAAATAAACATATCCACAATCCCAAACATTTATCTTTTCTTTGCTGCAAAATATAAAAACCCCCTACTGTATCTAGCTTCTCTTGGATAAATGACATATTACAATCACTCTGATACACAAATAGAATCCTGTCTAATTATAAATTAATAACCATAAATTAACCTTCCTCATCCCTTGTTCCCAGCTATGCTTCTCAGTACCTGCTACATACAATTATGCTCTCAACTTCGATGAAGTCAACTTTTAAAAATTCTATGCATGAAATGATGTAGTCTTTCTCATGCTGTGTCTGGTTTATTTTGTGCAATGATGATCTGCTCCACCCATGTTATCACATATGACAACTTTTTGTTCTTTTCCAGGATGGATAGTGCTTCTCTGTGTGCATGAACCACATTGAATATATACATTTGTCCAGTAATAGTTACCGAGTAGGTTAATTCTTTTCCTTGGCTAAAGTGAATAGCTCTGCAATGAACATGGAAGTGCATGCTTCTCTTTAACATATAAATTATATTTACTGGAGAGAAATATTGCTCTGTTATATGATATTTATATAGAAAGAAACATCTATACCATTTTATTCAATTTCTATTATAATTTCATGGATTTCATTTTTTTAAGCATGACTTACTTTTCCTTTGTTTATCCTATGACTATGTTGTTTAAGGTTCTCTAGAAAACCAGAACCAATACAAAAATACAATTATAAGTACCTACATATACATGCACGCACTTACATATTATATATGTACATATATATTCCTATGTGCATGTTAATATCTAAACACATAGAAATAGATAAAAATTGTTTTGACTTGTAGGATTGTGGCTATGAATGGGCTGGAAAGCTAGGTAGCATTTGATGCTGTGGAATTGAATCAGGATTCTTCTAAGGAAGCCTCAGGTTTGTTTAATACCTCAAGTGATTACATGAGACTCACCCACTACATCCAAAGAGAGTAATCAGTCCTCTGCTTGTATCTACCAATTACTGCCATTGCCACTTTGATATATTGCCTCCATAGCAACACTTAGATTAGGGTTTGATTAAATAATTGAGCATTATGGCTTAGCCAGGCTGACACATGGAGCTAACTAGCACACTGGTCTACCTTCTCTTTCTTGACAACTATGTGGCATCCTTGTGTATTAGAGATAGAAAGCTCCTAAAGAGAGAAACACTAGTTATTCTTATAAAGATATTAAATGCCACTGACCCTGTGAACTTATAAAGACTGTATGTGCAAATACGTTTACATTAATTTATTTCCAAGCATAAAATAACACCTAAATCAGACTAGAGAAGGCAGTCTTTCCTAATAAGAAAATAGAGCATCATAAAGTGTGAAGAAATATCCAAACTCTGTGTCAAGAGACAGGAAGTATCTTCTCCTACCTTCTTTAAATTCTGCCATATCATTTTGTAGAAACTATTGATTGGACTGGCAATATAAAATGTAAATACTATTACTCTCCACAACACAAATGAAGAAAATATGGAAGAAACATCAGAAAAAAAAGTATGCTGTGTCAAAAGTCCTAGAACTAAAATACAAAACAATTGTTTTGAATGGTGCTGTATCACATTAGTCAGATCCAGCAGACACATGGGTCCATTCAGTGAATACATTTCATAATTAGTCATTGTGAATTGTGTTAAGAGCAGTTAATAAACTGTATTTCAAAACACAGAACAAAATCCAAAACAGCAAACCCATAAAACTCTACCCAACTAAATCATGCATAACAACAAAGAGATGATTTTTCCTGGTAGGAATTCCATGTGCAGAGCATTAAAAATATTATTGTAGCACACTACTCTATCTTTTGCTTTTAGTGCAAACTTACATGCATACACACTTATATACACACAAAAGTTCACTAGTAAGATGTAACAGGTCAGCAGCAAGCTGCAAGGATGCAATTTAGAGGAATGAACAGCTCTAAACTGATATGATGCTGAAACTGTGGGGGTTAGTCTGGTTTGTCCAGATGGTGGGCTATTAGCGTTATTGTTTTCCTGCAACTAAGATGGAGTCAACATTGCCAAGTTACCTGATTACACAATCATTTGTATCATATGTACAGGAAAAATGTCAGCATCATAGAGTCTTCGTGTTTGCTTAGTGAAGAAAAAGACTGTCACATTCTGTTAGCATTTTCCCTACATGAAATATCATGCAAAAACAAATCAGTCTACCTCTGTCCTTCCCTAAAGGGATGTTTCCTGAAATTACAGCCAAGCAGAAAAACATTCTAAACACAAAGAATGAGAATAATTAAATTTTATTGATAAATTTAACATCCACATCCATTAGGGCAATAAAAAGTCAAAGTTACCTGAGGAGTTGATTTCCTGTCTTTCAGGGTGGTTATTATAAAGAAAATGAATAGCAACAAATAATGATGTGGAAAGATACCCCTATATATCCACTAATAGAAATGTAAATGCATCCCAACACTATGGAAAACATAAAGATTCATCAAAAATTGACAAGCAAAACTAGTCTAGACCCAGCTAATTAATTCCTGGGTAGACACCCAAAGGATTCTAAGTCAACAGTCAATATACAATGGGGTACCTGTATACCCATGTTTATTTTAGCACTATTCAGAACAGCCAAGTTATGATATCTATTGAGTTGCATATCAACAGATAAATGAAGAAAATATCACATGAATAATAGAATATTCAACTCTAATAAACAAATTTGTATAATTTGCTGAAAAGGCTGTACCATGAGACAACCATTAGATATAGATATGATACAGATAGTCAGATTCAGAAAAACAAAAATTTCATATTTCCTATCATTTGTGGATACTAGATTTTATGTTATAAATCATATACATAATATATACAGTAATGCTTAATAATATATATATTATAAATGTACATATACTTGAAAGTAAAATTTTGTAAACCCAGGAACATAGGTACTTAATATATACCAATTTTTAAAAACTAGAAAGTAGCTGTTGTTTACATAATGCTAGGTGTATTACATGATTTGTGGACCTGGTATGTTTTTATATGTAAACATCTCTACCACGTTGCAAGCATTTTCAAGTATCCAACTCACAAGAAAACTTGGCATGTAGGAATAGAGAACTATTACTTGGGAAAAGAGGACAATGAATCTCATTACTATGTGGCTAAGTTAGGGTTTTTGTTCTGTGGAGAGACACCATGACCACAGCAACTCTTACACGGAAAACATTCAATTAAGGTGGCTGACTTAAAGTTTCAGAAGTTCAGTTCATTATCAGCAGCATGGGGAGCATGGCAGCTTGTAGGCAGATGTGGAGCTGGATCTAGAGTCCTTAAATCTTGATAGTCAGGCAACAGGAAGTTGATTTACTGTCACACTGAGGGATGCTTGAGCAAAAGAGACTTCAAAAACCCCTTCTCCCAGTGACACACTTCCTGCAACAAGGCTACACCTCATAACGGTGAAACTCTTTTGGGAGGATTTTTTTTTTCTTTCAAACTACCAGATTATGTTAGCCAAGTGATCATGTTATCTCCTTTCTGTGGACTAGCTACTAACAATTGTGCACAATGTAAAAAAATACTATGTGACTATGGGGTGAAAGGTTGGTAGATCAAACAAACAGCAGATAAGCAAAGGCCTCTATGCCTTGAGAAGAAAGGTATAACTATGCCATGTCTGGGTTTAGAGAAACTGAAGATGAGTCTTTCTTGACTGACCTGAGAGGTTCTAAGCATGACTGACCTCTGAGTGGCAGAGGAAATGTTCTATACATGACATCATAAGACTTCCAAGTCTGTGTGTCTGAGAGTTAGCTTCCTATGGAAAAACCTAAGCTCTTTCTAAGCCATGAAGCACTTTGAGCCCAGAGCTAGAAACTTAAAACTTGAAGGATTGTGGGAAGACACCTATCAGATCTTCTCATTGAGTACAAAAGGGAATCACTGGTTTTCACCAGAGAGTAGGATTGTTTCTTCTGGAAACTACTAATGACACTGTAACCATCTTTATGGAACATTTTACAGTAGGCCTGAAAAAGCTCATCTATGAACATGTCTGTACTCGTCCCACCATGAGAACAATACACAATGAGTTTCCTTCTTGTCTTTTATCAACACCTGTTCATTACCACCGTCCTCTTCATCCCCACTTCCCTTTATAGTAACTCATTCAGTGCACACTTGAAATACTATTTCTGCTGTGCATGCTTAACATTAAAGCATTAAAAGAAGTAGCTCATGGTAAAGAGTTTATTGAAGACCATATGTATAAATATTTAATAAAATGTTAGAAATGTAACATGCAACATTGATATTTTAAGCACATATATTGATTCTGAAAGTTGAGAAAACTGCCAAACCAAATTCCAAAACTCCAACTACCTTAGAAATGTTTTGGAGATCAGTGACTGCCTTTGGAGAGAAAGAAGTAATTGATTTAGGCAATGGCCTATCTCCTTCTCCATGTGTTAGTTGAAAATTAGAAATTGATGTGATCTAGTGAGCATTAATTTATGATGTAGAGTTCTTCCTGATGTTAATAACTCCTAAACAAGAGTGAGAAATGAGATAAGATAGAGGCTACAAACATCTGCCTAGTAAATTAAGGATTGTCTTGTTCCAGTTTTTGGCCCACTCAACTGTCCCCTGACCACTCACATTTCCACTGATCTTTCATTGTCCATCCCAGGCTGTTGATAAAACACGGTCAAGTGCAGCAACCTCGTTGCCTCACTCAGGAGAAGTCTAGACTTCCTCTGTCACTTGTCTGGCATCACCAGCTGCCTCCTATCTGTTCTCTCTTCCCCTTTTCATCTTCGACCAACCACTCTACCGGTCATTGAACTACTGTCATTTTCCTCTCTCAGATGTAACCTCACTCCTTTACATCTAGTGTTGTTCCACTGGTTGGGAACTGTATTCTTCCAAGAATAACTAAAAGAGGGAGAGGGAGGCACCGTCCTGGCACATATTTGGATTCCTGTTCTGCTTGGTACTCAACAAATTCCTAGACTGTTTGCCCCACAGTTTCCTTATATAATCATTATTTCACAATATATCCTTTGTTTTTTGTTTTATTTGGGGAAATCATGTGAAACATGCATGATGCTCTTGGGGAGAAAGATATTTTTCTAGGTTACATGTCTCATGAAACTTACTTGGGAAGGTAAAAATAACATAAAATCAAAGACAACCCCCCCACACCCGAAGAGTGCTGTGAAGTAAATATGTGGTAATGTATTTAAAAGTGGATTTGAACTACAGAGATATATGGACTGGGTCATGGCAAACCTCACTAATGAAGTAATATCTGAGACTCTAAAAGAACAATCTGATTTAAGTGAGGGGAGGAAAGGAGCATAGTATAATGAAAATACAGAAAGCTTTCTATCACCATCTGAAAATGTATTATTATGATCACAGGAGCAAGTAAAGTAGTTCACGTGAAGTACTTGGTGCAAGAAGCACCATTAGAATAAATAAATGAAAAGTTCTAGTCCAACTAATATGACCCTAGAAGAGTAATTATTTTTCACAAATAATATCTAAAAAAAAAACTTGGCACAGAAAAAATGAAACTTTTCCAACTATCAGAGCTAGCTTTCCAGACTCAGAGTCTACATTTTCATCAGTTTTCAGGCAAACTGTATTCACCACTTCCATAATATACTGAGAGGAACCCTGCAATGTTCACCACAGCTGCCTTATTCATAGGTCTTCAACTAAGAAGAAATCTGGGAAATCATTGAGTCTGAACTTCTGCTTACAGGGATATAGATCTTACATCTTCACCCCTGTCCTCTTCTCCTCTCTGATCCTGTTTTGGTTCTTCCTATTGGCTCAATCCAATAAGAAGCCAAAACATCAAAGTGTGTAGTTAACATTACTGATAAAATTCAACCTCTTCTTGTGGGATAAAGGGAACATTCTTGCATTGCTGGTAGGAGTGTAAGCTGGTACAGCCCCTTTGGATATCAATATGGCAATTTCTCAGAAAATTAGGAAATAACCTTCCTCAAGATACAGCACTACCACTTTTGGGTATTTACCCAAAGGAGGATGCTCAATCGTACCACAAGGACATTTGTTCAACTATGTTCATAACAGCATTGTTTTTCATAGCCAGAACCTGGAAACAACCTAAAGGCCCCTCGACCAAAGAACAGATAAGGAAAATCTGGCATATTTACACAATGGATCATTATAAAGCAGGAAAACATAATGACATCTTGAAATTTTCAGGTAAATGGATGGAGCTAGAAACCCTCATATTGAGTGAAGTAACCCAGATCCAGAAAGACAATAACCATATGTACTCATTCATAAGTGGTTTTTAAACATAAAGCAAAGAAAAACAGCCCACAAACCACAATCCCAGAGATCCTAGACAGCAACGAGAACCCTAAGAGAAACAGACATACATGGATCTAATCTACATGGGAAGTAGTAAAAGACAAGAGCTCCTGAGTAACTTGGGAGCATGGGGACCATAGGAGAGGGTTGAAGGGGAGGGAAAGGGAGGTGAGCAGAGAAAAACGTATACCTCAATAAAATCAACAAAATGAACCAACCTCTCCACTGAAAACACTAGTATTGAGTCAAGGGTGGAGGCAGGGGACCATATAAATATAAATGTGCCTAAATTCTGCTCACTTGTAGATTAAAGAATTACTACCTTGAGAATCAGTCCAATTCTAGTATAATTCTCCACATCAGTCCCATAATTTTTCATATGTATTCTTAATTCTCAAACACAACAACTAGCACTTACATGCTTGTTAGTAAACACATGTTTATATAATTAGTGAGTGTGATAACCTACATCACATGTGGCTTAGAATCAAGAAATTCCTAGCAGTAGCACAAATGTGAACGCAAATTGCTTTTTCTTCCAAAACAAAATGTGGGCCGAGTCTATGGCTGTGCCTCTTAAAGGAGTAAGTGAGTCATTCACTTTACGTGCAAAAAAGTAGCAATAATTTTCCTGTTTGTTCAAATGTTGTTAAAATGGCTAAAAGGGTACTAACTGATAACAGCCAAAATCTTTTACAAAAGAGGAACATTAAACACTTGATTATGTGTGTGTTTATATTTATGCACAGTTTTATATAAATTGGGGTCACAATAGCATCCACCTAGTAATGTCTCAGTGTTCCCATTCAATCAGAATCATTTATTTGCTAAATTAATGTTTTGATCTAGAATTTTCATTGATTTGAGAAGACATAAAGAATAGATGAGACAGGGTCATCATTAGACTAGACCACTCATAACTGATAATGCAATCACAAGCTTATTGGCATGAATAATTACGAGACATGATTTCCTAACTTCAATAAGATTTTTAGTGTTAAATGCAGCTTAATTTTTCAGTAGGTATTATTTTTTTCCCGCTGATATTCTTCATGTGAAATTTCACATGTCCATATGTACCATCAATACCCCTGTATTGAGTGTGGCATGAAAGCACCACAAGACAATTATTGTTATTTTTAACTGTAAGACTCTGAGATGGACACAATTATATTTCTACTTGAAAGAGAAATCGAAAATGAAAATAGAAATTAAATTGTTAACTAGCAATAACTAGTTAATGACACAGATGTTTAATGTTGCCATGCCAGAGAGTACATCCTGGACTGTACTACCTGGGAGAGGCGACAGGTCTAACATAGAGGTAACAGTGATAGAAGCCTGAACAGAAACTTCAGGTGGCCTGTGAAGAGGTTAATATGAAGTACTGGAAAAAATCTACTGTTGCTAAGACAATAATAAGAGATTTGACCAAAGGACCATGATGGAATTAACCACGATAAACACAGAAGGAGGAACATGAAGCACGTTCAAGAGACGTAGCATTACTTCAGATATACTAATTTAAGATGTCTGAAGAAAATCAGTAATGCTTGACAAAATAAGCAAACAAGCCTGAAACAGGCTTTATTGATAATTAGTGTAACTCTTCCTTTCTTTCCTTCTTTCTTCTTTTTTTTTAACTTGTGTGATGAATTTTTTATTGACTATTTTTCATGACTGTTAATTTGGGTCAACTTTTTAACCCAATAAGTGATTTCAAAAACATATATAGAATACAAAGATAAAATCATTATTTTTATAAAAATGTTGAGTCTTGTCTACCAAAATCCTTATTTTATTAATACTGTAATGCTATTCATCAGAGAAGCTAGCAAGAGTTTTTACTCACCTATTTTTCTCTTTGCATTGACCTGAGAAGTAATATTCAAGCTACAAAAGAGTCAAGTCAGTAAAACTGGATTCTGCTGGTTTTCTTTAGACACTGAAATGGGAACGTAATACTTCAAACAGACTCAATTTTCCACTCCACCAGGTGTATAAGATACAGACTATAGCTACATTATCTGCTTCGATTGCAGGGCTAAAGCTTAGCTTCTTACTTTCAAATTGCCTTCTTGCCAAGGGATTTAGAGTAGCATGGTTGATGCACAGCCTTCCTTTGCAGAAGCACTGTCACATCTTTGCCTGCAGAGTTTCCTTATAAAGGAAGAAGAAGAGAAGGCAAGTTATGATGATCAGCAGACAGGGAAAGCCTTACTCACCTTCCAGAACAAACATGTCCATCTGAAACCGTGTCTGGAAAAACAATTCTATAATACATTATAGATTTAGATTCCTGAATCTGCTTTGAAGTAAACATGTCTACTGAGTATTCTGAAGATGATTTAAAAACATACTTAATTTACCTCAATTGCAGCTTAAGAACGTGGCTGACAATGAGGGCTGACTGAGAATCCAAGGACAATGGCACTGGGTTTTGTTTGATTCTACTGCATGTACTGGCTTTGTGGGAGCCTAGCCTGTTTGGATGTTCACCTTCCTAGACCTGGATGGAGTGGGGAGGACCTTGGACTTCCCACAGGGCAGGGAA
>LOEQ01002260.1:124218-134525 GCA_001685075.1 Bramus lutescens | reverse complement strand
CTCTCTCTCTCTGTGTGTGTGTGTGTGTGTGTGTGTGTGTGTGTGTGTGTTTAGTGTCTGGAAGGGTTGAATAAAGTACTGGGTTTTAATAATTTTGATATTCTTCATTCTGGGATTAAGTTATGCTCAGAAATTTTTTCTTGTTTTAAATGTCCAAACTCTTACATTAAAAAATCATATCATACGTAATACATAGAAAGCTATGATTGAGAACCACAAATCTAAAGATAATTCAAATAACTTAAATTCAGTACTTGGATTAACTGTTCTTTTAAATACAACTATAATTCATTTTGATTTTAAGATATTGTAGGTTTAAATTTCAATATGGTCCTGTCTCCTTGGTATTTCTTTCTATTAATTAATAATTTACAGTCCACTGATCCTGTTTTTCAAAGCCTAAGATGAGATCTGAACATAGAGGTCAGCCTCTCTGTTTTAATCACCTAGTTCTTCTCTTGGATCTCTGCCTGCTTCCTTTACTTCAGACACTTTGCATTCTAATAGGTCAAAGTATCCAGTAGATTCAAATATATTTTAAGATATCACTTTAATATTATGTAGCATCTTTTTAACTTAAAAAATTTGCAATACTATCCTTTTTTAACTAAAACTGTAAGATATTTGTATGTTATTTCATCAATACATAACAATTGTCACTTTCTTTGTAGTTTAAAAACATGTCATTCATCCTGCCAGTGTTGAGCCTCAGGAGTCCAGCCATTGCAGGGCTCTCTGATAAGAATCTTGCAGGGCTACAGACTGGAATTGCTTGGTATACATTTCTTCAGGTGCCCTGGGAATACTTCCAAGCCCCATGATTGCTGGGTGAATTCAATACCTCATGGCAGTAGCATGAGAGCTCAGTCCCTTGTTGTTCATCATATAAGGCCACTCAGCTTCTAGCAGTTTCTATATGCCCTTACCAAACACCCCTTTTATAGAATCATTTCCAACATGTCAGATCACCTCTTTAGATCCAGCAAAAAGGACAGACATTTGACCTTGAAAGCACAGTCATATATAATACAGCATAATTATGTTGTGTAACATATCATGCCATAATCTTTGTATACTTCTGCACTTAATAAGAAGAGACTCAAAAAGATGTGCCTCTTTGAAGTCAACAGTAGGAGTTTCCTCTCGGTCTGATTTGTGAGTTAGTAGGAATAGAAGCAGCAATTGAGAAAATTCCTGAATTTGGTCTGGAGTCACATCAAATGCAGCCCCCAGGCTCACCACTTCTGTAACCCAGATATCTCCTTAGGGAGGTCATCAAAGACAGCATCAAAATTTTTTGAACAGTACAAGAATTCGGTTTGATATTGGTACCGAAGGGACCAATGGGAGCTGAGAGTTCTTTATGTACTCTGCCCCTACACGAAGAACTTGATGAGTCCTGCATTAAGACTTTTAAAATGGGTGAGGGGAATTGAAGGTGAAACTGTAGGGATCTATGTTTTTGACAGAATTCATTTGCATGAAAATCTTTGGTTCCCACTTGTGGCAAAAAGGAAAGAAAGGGAGGTTAGCAGAAGCATTAAGAGGAAAACACCGAGGTGAGGATAGAGAAGCACACTGCTGATTGAAGAAGGTAATTGGTCTTTTGTTGTGCCTCCTAGTTATTCTCAAGCAAAGTATTCATAGACTGATTGTGCGACCTTCAGGAAGTCATTTCACCAGGTAGCTTCTGTCTTCCTGTCAGCGCATTAGTGATTACAATCTTCTCTTTCAATCATTGAGGGAGTCGGGTAATAACTGGTTTTGTTCATCTCTTGAAAATCTCAGGCACAAGTTAAGCACAGCATTCTTCAGATACTCCAGGAGTTAAGTCTAAGAGCACAGTTAAAATTCTATTTCCTAATGCCACAGCAGAATTCTCTGTCAGGTTTCTAAGAAGAATTTCTCATGAAATGGCTGTCTTTAGGTCTGACCAGTGTTCATGATCCCGTTCTGATTTCTAAGCATCAGCAAAGAATATGTACTGTCCTGATCCGAACCCTCCGACCGGCAGTATCAGCCTCTTTTGCACAACTACGCTTCTGTAGCCATTGTATTACATTCCAGGTTTTTCAGATTGTCTATCAGAACGTTGCTGTAGCTTGACTCAGGATGTCAATGTCCATGTGTCTGAGATGATGAATTGCAATTACTGTTTCAGAGTGTCTTCAATTTTGAGTGGTGTCCACAGATCTTGTAAACGCTTCAATTGTTTCTTCACATTGTTCTAAATTCACTATGAAGGTGGTGTGCTCTCATCTTGAAATCTGTTCATTGGGGCAAGAGTTAATGTTCAGTACAATCTGTTGATGTAGGAGGGTCATCTGTCTATGTGTTTCTTTCATTGGTTAATAAAGNTCTTTATTAACCAATGAAAGAAACACATAGACAGATGACCCTCCTACATCAATCTGTGATATTTAAATTCTTCTAGATTTACTTAGTTTTTTCTCTTATTTTAAACTAATAAAATGTAATATTAAATATGTGGGGACATATGGAGTGTTATAAATAAAAGTACCTGTCATACCAATATAAATTTATCATCACCCCTTGCTATGGGCAGCCATTTCTAACCAGTTATCTTGCTTCTCTATTTTTGTAAACATATGCATTTACACACACACACAAACATACAAACACACACACACACACACACACACACACACACACACCCAAACATACAAACACACAAGCGCACAAACCCAGCAACAGCATTGAGGATCAAACTGAGGATGTTACGCATGCAGGGCCAGTATTCGGTTACCAAGCTATTTCTTCAATCCTACATATTCTTTCATGTATATAAATCCTTCTCTCTCTCTCTCTGTGTGTGTGTGTGTGTATGTCTGTCTGTCTGTCTGTGTCTCTCTGTCCCTGTCTCTCTGTCTCTCTCTCATAGGGATCCTATTGACAAAAATGTGTTAATAATACATGTATCCTATAAATTAACTATTTTCTCTTAACCATCAGCAATTAATCATAAACATTTCATCTGATGTTTAGAGAACCAGGATACCTATATTGGTCAAGTGCCCTGGTCTTCGGTATGTTATGCCTGGCCTGCTAGGTGGTCCAGTGAATCGACACTCCACCTTCTCAATTTCTCTTGCCTACTTAGAAATTTCTTTGGCAGTGACAGGCTGACCATGCTGCTGTTCTTCCACACCTTGGCTCTACAACCATTGAAATGTAACTTTTTCTGTAACTTCTCAAAACTCCCCACCCCACCTCTCAAAATGAAAATAAGAATTGGCTTGGGACACTTGTTATGCCTCATCTGTGTGGACTAGGTTCACTCATGTTGTGCCTGGAATTTAAAAAGGTTTTACTTTCATTACATTTTACTGGGGGTCTTTGTCTCTCATCCCTGTCTGCCTTCAGTAAATATTCCTATATATTGTATGTATGTATGTATGTATATATGTGATCTACAATATATAGTAGATCTACAATTGTAGTCTACAATACATAATAACTCTGGGGAAAGGGTCTCTTTCTAGACACTTAGACTCCTCTTTCAGAACCTTCCAAATCTAATTAATTACAAGTATGGTCAGTAATCCAGGTTTCCATTCTCTCATAGCTGTCCCTTGCTTTGTTTCCACTACCCTGCCTCCCATATTCTTCTATAGACTCCTCTTGCCATATTGTTGAGGCATCTCTGGTCCTGGTCTTGTCTCTATCTGGGCAGTTCTTCCTAATAAACCTGAAGGCGGTGTTTTACAGAACAAATAGAATCCTGTTTATTCGTACTTAAAAACAATTAATAATTTTCTATTGCCATTAGAACACAGACACACTACTCTTATACCTTACTATCATTTAAATGTCCCCACTTAAACACTTGTGAACATGTTAGCCCCTTATGCGTTATTAATAGAACCCAATATTAAATCAACTATGGCATTTGAAGGTATGGCCATGGGAGTAATTAAGGTTAAATGAGGCTCTCAGGCTGCAGTCGTAATCAAAGGAAATTGGCCTTACAAGAATATGAGAAGACTAAACTAAGATATTCTGCCTTTCTGTTTATGCCCTTCACATTTTTAGACGCATACAGTTTCCACTTCATCAAGAAAGACCTTGTCTGATATGGCTACACTATCTTGGGCCACTCATCACTCCAAATCATGAGTCAAATAAACCTTTTTTTTCTAATTTATTTTTCTTTTATTAAAAATATATTTTCCATATATTCTGATTATGGTTTCTCCTCCCACAACTCCTCTGAGATTCTCCTCACCTTCCCTCCCATTCAAATCCACACCCTTTCTAGCTCTCATTACAAAATAAACAGACATCTAAAGAATAATATTAAAATCAAATGCTACAAAGCAAAACAAACTATAGTAGGACAAAGCAACCAGAATAAAAAGAGCTAAGAAAAAATAAGAGAAGCATATATAGATATAGAAACACATGCATTTGTATTTCTCGTATTCAGTTGTAACCATAGAATGAGGCACATACTCATCCAGAAAAATGTTTTTTTTTTAGAACCTATTGCTTGTAAAACCTTCAGGTAGACATTGGCTGTGCTTCAGTGGCCATGATCACTCAGCCTGTTGTTTTAGACTTTCCCTCAACCACCTATGCAGTGCCTTGTTAGCATAGCTGCATTTGTAAGGTATTGTATGCCATCCAGGGAATTCTTCCTCATGAGCCTTTCTTCGAGCAAACTTATGCTCTGTAATACCTACACATTTTCCTCTTTAAAGAAAATATGTTCCCTGGCCTTCACAATCATACTCACATATGAACAAATACGTGTGAACCCACTCATACACACATGCACGTGTGTGTGTATCTATATATCTGTCTGTCTGTCTGTCTATCTGTCTGACTATCTATACCTGTCTGTCTATCTTTCTTTCTCTCTATTATCTGTCTGTCTACCTATGTATCACTCAGAAATTGATGTGACTTCAAAATTTCTTTTACCTATACAATATATTTCAGTAGTTGCAAGAAAAAGGTGGACAGAGCAGATTCATCAAATGATAGTTCCCGCTTGTCATTCGTTTTACAACAGATTAATTATTGCAACTATCCAGGAACCTCAGTGACAACAATAATATTTGTCTATTTTTTTATCTCCCAGTTTCTTGTAGATTATTGGGGTACTGAGTGAGTATTCTGCTCTCTAGTTGACTGAAGACATTCTTTCTTCTAGTACAGCAGTTCTCAACCTGTGGGGTCATGACCCCTTTGGGTGTTGAACAACACTTTCACAGGGGTCACCTAAAAACATATGTATATCAGTTATTTACATTATAATAGCAAAATTACAGTTATGAAGTAGTAAGGAAAATCATTTTATGATTGGGGATGACCACAGAATGAGAAACTGGGTTGGGCAGCATTAGGAAGTTAAGAATCACTGCTCTAGTAGGTTAATTCTTGCCTATAGTGTGTCATCACCTGTTGTTGGGCCATCTGCAACTGACTCACAATGAGAGAAAAGAGATCAAGGCATATCATGTGGGTGTTTTATGTACACAATCCCTTCTATTTCATATCTGCTGTCTGGCATTCAGGACCCTGATTTTATTCAGATACCTGATGTCAAGAAAGGGTAAGTTATAGAGTCTCTCCCTCTGTGCATGAAGAAAATGAGTCTCTCTTTTTTACAAAGGAGAAAATAACATCAGTGAAAAATTTGTCATGTTCAGCAATTATATACAGTTTAGATAATTTTGATGATTTTTAGAGAAATTATGGGGCTTATCAAGGTCTTATTTATAGTTATTACATCAAAGTAGAAAAAAGAAAATTTGCAAAAGAAAAGACATTCTGGGCAAAATTAGGAGGAAGTCCAATGCAAGATTCTGAGAGGCCTTTCTGAGTTCCAAGAAATATGTTTCATTCTTGCAGCCATGAGTCATGACAACACTTGTGAAATGTTGTCTTGCAAGAATGCTCATTAGACATTCAGTGCCTAATACCCAAATTCTGGAGCTTCGGAAGCAAAGCAGGTGTTCAACATAAACTCTTTCCTTTGCACAAACAGTTTAGGCAGAATGAACTACTCATGAGAAATGTGAGAAAGTCTCAAAATTCAAGTTCTCAAACAATAACCAAGGACAAACTTTACAAACAGACTTTCTGATGAGAGCAGTGTCAGGTCCACTATGCTAACTCTTTTCTGCCCAGAAGTCTGCCTATTGCAAAAGGAAAATTAGAAGGTAATTATACTCTTGTTTAGGCTACTTTGTGGGAAGATACACCATATCTCTGGGCCTCATTTATCTTGCTGTATAAAATAGTAGGAATAGCAACTCACATACTCTTTTGCAAAAAAAATGAGTATGGAGCACAGTACACAGAGCAGCTGTCATAATGACATTAAACTGTGGCTGCTATTATTATTACTATGATTATCATCACCATCATTAGCACAGTTGTTAGCACTCTGCTACTCTGAATCTCATTTCTCTATAAAAGCTCTTCGCAGAGGTGCCTTTGCTTTACATCCAAACTTGGGTTTACATTTTACAAATCTGCTCTCCCCACCAAAAAATTAGAAGACCCAAATTGGTTTACATAAAGACAAATGCAAATATTTTGTACTCTATTGTGGTGGCTTTCATTCTGTCTTTCAAATTCCTGCAAAACTTGTAGAAATTTTCTCATAATTAGTCTTTCTCTGGGATTTAAAAGACGAAGGGGTGGCAGGAAGGTTCAGCAAGTAAAGTTCCATGCTACACAAGGCTAGTGACTTAAGCTCCATCTCTGGATGCTATGCAAAAGCAGAAGAACAAAAGTGACCCCACAGAGATCTGCTCCAAACCCCACACTTCATAGTGTGGATGCCCAAATGCCTATTATACATATGTGGGCATGCACACACACACATTCCATAAATAATTTCTTAACCAAAAGAGACAATGCATCTTCTTTTTCTAATGTTAATATTTTGTATAACACAGAGCATGTTGAAACTCTCTTAAAAAATTAAAGACAAACTTTGTATAAGGCAAAAATTAAAAAAAAGAAAAGAAACATTTTTAAAAAATTAATTAAGCTTGGTCATTCCTCTAAGTTTTAATCTAAAAAAAATCCTGCAAGTAGGATAATGTTTTAATTTTCTTGTAAGACACAGGTACTTTGAATCAGACTGATGTTAGTTTTGCTCTACCAGGACTTCATTCAGAGATTTAAGTTTCTCCCTATACAGTCTTTTACTGTCTATTATAGAATACAGTTCCCAATTTTATCATACAAACAGCTTTACTTCCATGTTCCAAACCAGCCAAAAGGTAAGAATCACTGTGTCTTGGATTTAAAATGCACTTTCATATTAAGATAAAATGCAAAGATTCTGGGCCTCATCGTTATTTGCATCAATGGCTCAAATATAGTCACAGGGAGGTTAAGGACAACTGAACAACATTATACATATACAGAAGAAGAAACTAGATTTGCAGAGACAGCTAGCACTGTAATTAACTAAAAGAAATTTGCTTCTGTGAATTTTGGTGGGAAGATTGTTCCTAAAGCCTCCCCAAGTTTCATCCTACCTTCCCAAAACAAAATTGTTTCAGTATGAAGGGAGCAGTTCAACTGATAACACAAACTCAGATATCACTTGTAGGACAAACATTTAAAAAATAAGTTCCTGTTTTATGGGTGCTTTGAAGTCTCCTTATTTCCTTAGCACTGGACCTTGGAACTGAATACATAGGAAATTCAAAAGGAGGTTCATCCAAGGAGGCTGTTGTTGGCGTACAAAAGTGTAGTGCACAACGACAGTCTGTGCTTTATGCACTACCATACAGTTTGTGTTTCGGGCAAAAGGCTGGAGATCGAAACACACAGAGACTCACAGACAGAGACACAGGTCATCCTTGATGCCAGAATGCCTCCTTTATTGTGTCCAGGGACAGCTTATATAGGGATCCTTAACTGATAGCCACGCCCCAGCCAAACCCACCAGAAACCACTCCCCTGCCATCAGGAATTCTTGAGGGTCTCGTGCTCAGAGCAGCTGCAAGAATTACAAGTTGTTTACCAGAAATTCAGGATCTGGGGGGTTCACAGCTCCCAACACAAAAGAGTTTCACAATAACCTGGAATGGAGTATAACAAAGATTTATTTTTCTGGGGATAAACTCACAGAAAGAGTAATGATTCTCAGTCCTCTGCAAGAGCTGGGAACTGGAACTGAATCCAGCACTCAAGAGACCCATACATGCTTTTCATCTGTATTTGTAGTACAAGAGACCATGCTCAAAGTGGGTCAGTATCTCAGCGGCTACTCGATGAAGGAGTTCCCACAGAAGGCTATTAACCCAAATTGTTGCCCATGAAACCCAACCTTCACAACACAGATCTCCAACACAGAGAAGCAGGTAAACTGTTGTATGGTTCAGCTGCATCCAAGGAGGCTGCAAACACAAGTTGTCATCTATGGAGCCTAACCCACACAGCACAGATCTCAGATATGGAGTGACAGACTGCTGTATGGATCAACTTGTGACTGTTAGCACAAGTTATAGTCTATGGAGCTAAATACACACAGTGCACATCTCAAACACGGAAAAGCAGGGGAACTGAGATGTGAACCAACTCTATTCAAGAAGGCTGTTAATGCAAGTTGTTGACCATGGAACCTGACACCTGCAGCACAGACCTCAAACATGGAGCCATTGATAAAGTGCTGTGTTGACCAGCCTCATCCAAGGAGGCTGGTAACACAAATTATTACCCAAAGAACCTAACACACACAGCACAGACCTCAAACATAAAGCAGCAGGTAGACTGGGGTGGGGGGTAGATCAGCTGCTACAGTATTTATCTTTCACCTTTGGTTATTTTTATATATATAAATGGTTTACAAAGGATATATTGATAGGAGCCTAATACATTATTTTTCAAATTTAGCATACATTCCTCAAAGAGCATGCTGTGGAATTGCATACTTTGTGGTTAAAACAAAAATAAATCTGGGGCACTATTTATCACTGCAAGTTGCTGGCAAAAACCACTCCATAAAAAATGATAATTTTTCCTTTTTTATAACCCCCACCTAAATGTGTTCATTAATGTAATTCTAACTGGCAATTATTCCAATGATTTTGACAGGTAATCAAATCTCCATTAAAATAATTTGCCAAAAAAACTTCATGAGTCTGCATAATGACACATTTGGTTTCAGTGCTTAAGACTGTAAATCATCATAACTCTTCATTGATTGATTTAATTTGACAAAAATACAAGGGAAGAGAATATATCAAAAGAAAATGTAAAAGAATAGGTTATTCCCTTGCTGTTGCACTTTATAATGAATTATATTTAACACACAGTATTCCTATTCTAGTGGAATTTTAGATGGAGTCAACGTTTCTCACCTCAAGCTTCCGCTAGTTTTAATCATATTCCACACACATGTTGTATGAATTCACTCTTTGTTGAGTACTTAACATACTTCAGCGACTTTGCTACTTTGGTATATTAATGAGAAAAGGAGTTAACAAACAAATAAGAAGTCCAGTGGAGGAAATGAAAATTAATATGCAAATAGGGCAAACGTCTGTGACGGAAACCTAGAAAGTATTTGAAGGTCAATTATGTTGAGTTTCCCAAGCTATGGTGCTCAGTTTTCCATCAAATGCTAATCCAGTCATTACTGTTAGGGTTTTTTTGTATTTTTAATTAACACTTATACGTAACTGACTTATATTTAGGAATATATAGAGATAGATAGATACACAAACACACATTTGCATGCAATAACAAATTGATGAAACACAAGTCTATAAATTTGAAAAAGAGTATATGGGAAGGTTTGGAGGAAGGAAGAAGGGATGAATATTATGATTAACATACAATCAGAAAATAAAGAAAAAAATGACTTTATTTTTTATTGATTTTTCATGAGCTCTACATTTTTCTCTGCTCCCCTCCCTGTCTCTCCCCTCACCCCTTCAACCCTCCCCCAAGGTCCCCATGCTCCCAATTTACTCAGGAGATCTTGTGATTTTAAATAAAGTACTAGCATTAGTGTGAATAGAACTCACATTATCAGCAAACAGTTGATGGACACAAGACAGAAACTGAGGCTGCCTTGAGAACAAGAAATTCTACCTCAAGACTATAATGTAGGAATCTTGCCTGACTTTCAGCAGGATTGGAGTCAGCCTGATTAGAGAATAGATTTCAGAGTTACTAGTTCACATAACCACATGAGCTGGCTCCTTAAAACATTTATCATAGGAAAATAGAAGTTTGAGGATAGATGGAGAATAGATGGATTATAGATAGATGATAGATAGATAGATAGATAGATAGATAGATAGATAGAT
>LOEQ01002260.1:87370-118910 GCA_001685075.1 Bramus lutescens | reverse complement strand
GGAGGGGAGCAGAGAAAAATGTAGAGCTCAATAAAAATCAATTTAAAAAAGAAAAAAGCATCAAAAAAAAAGAAAATTGCAGATATGTTTTATGTTTCCTAGTGAAGGAAAATGTCCAATCACTGTTCTTTTAAGGTACCATCAATATCAACTAACCTACTTTCTAGTTATGCTTGAGGAAAATATGGAAGCCAAAACTTACGCTATGATCGTTGAGGTTGAAGGCATGTGGCTTAATTCCCCTTCTTTATCACAACTCAGGATCCTTTCTGTTACACCAAACTGCCTCTGAAATTTCAAGGACATGTGCCAAATCATGTAATCTTCAAGTGGCATTTCATATATATTCACTGCATTTCTCCTGATGTTGCAAATTTACATGAAACATTTAGGAAGTAGATAGTCAGTCAGTACATATGATGTTTGCCCTCCAGAAGTAAAGGTCCAATACTGTACCTGTTTGTCTACATTTTCAATATCATTGCTCTAAAGTATAGACTACCTCCATCATGCTTGTTATTTTTTATGTAGATCTGAATTTTCAATAACATAGAAACTTCTCAAGTAGATACAGTTAATTAGTAACTGAGACAGAATTATAATAGTCTAGTGTTCTTGTCTTAAATCCCAGCCTAGAATTTCAATAAGAACACAGTAAAAGTCTAATAAAAGGCAGAGTAAATGAATAAAAAAGATCTCGACCCTAGAAGGAAGGAATATAAAGTTCTTCTATAGGTTAAATAGGTAGAAAACCAGTTCATTGTTCTTAGCAGCAAGCTTGACCTGGTATTAGCAGTCAGAGTCTGCCTTACATCTGCCATCTGGGGTTTCAAAGTGATATACATGGCAACAGAAAAACTCAACAAAGGATAAAGCATATAGATTTTAAAAGTATCCGGAGTATCTGGAGGTATCTGCTTGGGTTTATATCCTGATTCCTGAGGACACTATTTAGCCTCTCATACCTCAGCTCCAATTAAAATATGGAGTTGGGCCTTTAGTCTAAAGAATCAAATGGGCTAGCTGGTATTCTGAAATAGGAAAAGATGGAGGAACAAATTGGTCAAGATGAAAAATTCCATCTTCTTTGAGGGCTTAAGGCATCTTTTCAGACTCTAGGGAGAATTATGGAGTAGGTAATAGCACATTACACAGGCCTAGGGTCCATAGGAAAGTTTCTGCTGGCCAATAAATACTGTGACATCAATATCCAGACTGAATTGATATCCATGAGGCTGGGTGAGATCATCAAGAGAACAAGCGCAGATAAGGTCACCCTGACACTTTAGAAATATCATCCCAACAGAGGAAGAGAAATGAGAGTGGACGCTGTGAGGCCAGCTGGAAATAAATCGCCGAAGTTCAAGCTTCAGATTTTCTAGGATAACAGATGTATCTGTGGTATTACCAAAATGTGATTCATACATAGGAATGTAATTGCAACTGAAATCCAAATATAGCAAAACGCTGTAAGGGGCAGTCCTGTTCTGTGAATCTGTGTCCTTAAAGCAAAGACGGTCAAAGTTAGGAGTTTATGCTATTCGCCTGCCTTAGTTACGCTTCCATTGCTGTCAAGAAACACCATGATCAAGGTAATTCATAAAAGCATTTAATTAGAGACTTGCTTACAGCTTCAGAGAGTTAGTTCACGATCATCACCGAGGGAAGTTGGGTAGCAGGCAAGGTGCTGGAACAGTAGCTGAGAGCTCACATCTGACCTGGAAGTTACAGGCAGAGAGAGTATGACACAGTTTGGTGTGGGCTTTGAAACCTCAGTACCCGCCACCAGTGACACAATACCTCCTACCTTGTCACACATCCTATAGGTCCCCAAAGAGTTCCACTAACTTGGGACCCAGCATTCAACTATGTGGGTTCTTTTCATTCACATACCCACATGACCCCATAAAGAAAACTGAGCTCCATCTTAAATCAGAACTCACAAATTTTATTATTAAAAAACAAAAAACAACTTCTTTGTTGTTAGGCCCTCATCTCTAACCACATATTAATTTAGGCTTTTACTCTATACCTGTTATTGCTGGGATACCCTACCTCCACACTGAAAAGACTTTTGGTGGTAACAAAAGAAGCTGTGGGCAAGATTTCTGGTGTTTATGTCCTTTGGGGGTAGTTTCTCTTTTTAAGCAAGTTTAGAAATTTGGAAATCCATGAAAATACGATTCTTCACTGTTCATCTCTCCCATTATTCAAGTTCATAATTGTGATTCTTTCTGTTACTAGCATTCATACATCAAAAATCTTTTATATGTGGAGAGTAGTAAGATTATAAAGTGTGTGTGTCTAAATAAATAAATATATAAGGTACAAAATAAAATATAGAATTCAACAGAATAAATTGAAGTGTACTTTGCCTAGAATATGAGAAAATGTAAGAAAAACAGTAACTACGCTTTGTCTGTCAGATGGACTTCTTGCTATTAGCTTTGTCCCTTATTTCCACTGTATTATTATGCACCATTCAACCTCTTCTAAAGCTTGGAGCTTCACCAAGAGGGATTCAGGGATATTGGTATCCAGAGGCATACCTTCAGGTTATAAAGTATCATGATCTACTGGGGCATTCTGCATGCATGTGGTATCCGTGGATGGCAGATTTCCAAATGACTCGTTTGTTCACCATCTGGCTGTTCAGTTGGAATAGTTGGAATAGATAATAACTAGTTGTTATTCTGTCGTGGTTTCCGCTAGCAGTTACTGTTGTATGCTGATCATTACTTTCCCATTCATACACTAGTGTCACAACACAGTGTCTTAGAATATGACCAGGTTTGCAGGAAAAAAGAAATGAAAGAATGAAGTTAAAAAGAACGCATTAGTATGAAACAAGTCTAACCACATGACTTGTGCTCATATGAGAGAGACACTGGGTGTGTGCTTTTACAGATATAGCCATGTGAAGAGGCAGTAAGCAGAAGAAATTGGCAAGCCAGAATGAGAATTCTGAGTAAACTAACCCTGCTGAGTGGAAGCTCAGAATTCTCGGCTTTAGTGTTTTGAGGAAATACATTTCTGTTGTTTAAGCCACACAGTGTGCTGCATTTTAGAAAAACTAATACAGCTAGGCTGAAATTGCTCACAGCATGGGAATTCAACATAGTTATATTTCTTACATGATGATAGATTCTATGTGAAATAAGTGGAAATGTACCAGCGCTTCTAAAAGTCAGAGCTGGAGTAACTATTTCTTTTGGGCTCTGTTGAGCAAAGCATGTCATATTGCCCTTGAGCCTACAAGGGAAGGGACCTTGGACTCAGTCTCCTCATGTATGGAGTTGTGATGTATGGTTTTAGGGAGAGAAGAAATTAGCAGCCATTATACTGAATTCTTTGCTGTTGCTTTTGTTTCGGTTGTTTGTTTGTTTGTTTGATTGTTTGTTTTTATTTTTTTAAATATCAAATACAATTTTAAATTAAAACCTTTAGCCATAATAATTATATTTAGAGTTTATATGGCCAAGTGGAACTGGTGCTGATTCTATTACACAACAAAGTAGAACATGTCCACCACTGCAGAAAACCTTGATGACCACTGTTCTAAACCATCTGTGGAGAAAACCAAGTGAAATGAATATTTTTCTCACTAATTCTAATATCCACCCAAGTATGGAAGTGATTTCACTGTGTAGCTCTACCTGCACTGTAACTCGCTATGTAGGTTAGGGCAGCCCTGTACTCAGACATCTGGTTGCCTCTACCTTCTGAGAGCAGGAATTAAAAGCTTGTGCTGCCACACTGGATAATGTTGGAAGTTATCTTTAGAACAAGCATTAGTCAAGCGATACTCACACTTCTCGCTCCTGGAATTTGCTATGAATCTCAGTCTGTCTTCACCTTCATGGTGATCATCATTAGTGTGCCTCCTAAGCAGAGGAAGTATTTAGATGTTTCACCATATGCTTCAAAATCAGTTGATTTTTTGTTAATGACAACATTGACTTTGTGTGTATTCAGTATTTTATTACTGCTGGCTTCTGATATCTATTTTTTTATTTTTTGAGACAGGGTCTCTCTGTAGCATTGGAACCTCTTCTGGAACTCGCTCTGTATATCAAACTGGCCTCGAGCTCACAGAGGTCCACCTGTCTCTGCTTCCCGAGTGTTGCTAATCAATTTTTAATACAATAGCTATTACTACAGGAATACATCTAGATTACCATGCTCTTAAGTTCTTTGCACTGAGATGGAAGTCACTTTTAAACCTTGAATGGTTATGTCCTCCTTTTGAATTGTGGCATGCACCAACACACTTGGTAATAGCTGCCATCATCAAAGATTACCACTAGAGCAAATACTAGTCAAGCAACATACTCCTCTCCAGCTCCTGGCATTGCTATGTGTCTCAGTCTTCTAATCCTGAATCCTGCACAGAATTATTAGTTCATCTTTTCAAACCTTGTGGTATACATTTACTGAAACATTTCACACCATTTATATTATTTAATTGATCTTTTATTTAAAATCCCATTTTCTGCTTTACATATTAATATCAAGTTATTGCCATTTTAATATTTTGACAAAAACTACTTTAAAATGACTTTTTATTTGTCCTATTCACTGCTAGACTTTCTCTATTTCAGTGAGACATGAGTGTGGTTTGCTGTCATAGGTCGCATTTTTCAGCTGCAAATTCTATCAATGGCAGAATCTACTTTCTTTTGTTTCTTATCCTTGTTCCTGTTCTTTCTCACTCATTCTCTCTCTTGTTCTCTCTCCTCTCCTCCCCTCCTCCTCTCTCCTCTCCTCTTCTCATCTTTTCATTTTCTCTAAATTCTATCTCGGCCTACAGATAAGTAGATGTTTCTTTCTTTTAATACTAAATATATAGCAATCTTGGCTCAAATTTCCCCAAAAAATTCTCTTAGCATAATCTCAATTTTCTCATCAAACTTTTTATAGAAGTGAGGTTTATTCTCTTTATTTTATATCATGTCCTAGGACTCAGATTTCATCTCTCCTCAAATTGCCTTTTATCCCTAACACTCCACTAGAACTATCATTAATAAGTATCATCAACCAAGTGGGACAGAAATGGTTGAGAAGAATGCTTTAGATGTGAAGGGACAATAAGAGAGGGTAATGAACTGGAAATACCTAAAGTTGATACAGATGTATAAATTGTCAAGGCTGCAAAACTATTCATAAAAAAGTTCACCTGAAAAAGGAAAAATCTTTCCTGTTTCATGATAATGAAAACTTATTAATATTTATCGAATTGAACATTTCCAGTATAGAATAGGCACCCTCCCCTATTAGAATCATGTCTGCTATCTGGGTGTTTATGTTGCACATCCTGCTTCACTAGTCAGAAAGGCTTCAGTTCATTCATCTGAGAGTTTCCCTCCCTACACATATCCATTAGTACTCCAGTCAATGGACACCATGCAACATGTTCCCAAACTATATTGCACAACAGCAATGGTATCACTTATACTTAGAGAATCCAGAGAACAGCAAACCACTCTAAATATTTGAGGCTTCATCTGAAAATATCATACATTTTCCACAATTCAGATTATTGGTTTTGTGACAATTATGACAGATTCAGGTGCTCCATTTGTTATCACCTAGGCTACCCATCTCCTGCCAGGTATTCTTGAGGGGTCCCTTAATGAACAGAAAAGCCTAACAAAAGTATCTCATTACAAGGAAAGTATGTTTTGTTTTGAACATTAAAGTCAATGATAATTATAATTTTCATGCATCTTTAGTATCTCACTAAATATTTGACATTGGACAGATAGATAGAAAGAAATCCTTAAATATTGGTGATTAAGAAGGATGGTAAAATGGCTCACTGTAATAGACATCAGAAAGATGAGAGTAAAGGCTCTATGGGGAAAAAAGAATTAACTTTTATGGACAGGGTGAGTGATGATCGAACCTACTTCAACAGGCAGGACACATTATAGCCCTTGTGTCAGGTCTAATGACGGAAAATGCGGTCAGCCTGCCACAGCTGGGCTTAAGGAAAGAGCGTGGTTCACAATGAAGGAAGCCACTAGCAGCTAAAGAAGGTATTGGACTAGCATGGGATTGTAGACAAATTAGAAGTATAGGAGTTTCTAACTGCGGAATTTGAAACCTACCTAGAATCCCAGCTTTAGATTTTGACACTTCAGAGTGAAGCAAATTCTGCATGTACAAGGAAATGCCAACAATTATTCACAATTGTCAAGAGTTGACTGCTGCTTGAGGAAATGTGGCTGTCTATCTTCAGGGAATGGGCCCACACCCATCCATTTAGGGGCAACATGAAATGGACAGTGTATCATTTTTTTTAACAAGAGAAAAATTGAAATTGAGAGGTGTGGAGAGTTGAAGGAAGATAGATGGAGTGGATATAATCATACTTCACTCTATATTTCCTATGTAAACATGAAATTATCATGAATAGAAATATAAACAACTTCAATTACTATAAGTAAAAGATGCATAAAAGCTGTGTAGCATTTTTAATTTTGAGATTATCATATAATTACATCATTTCCCCCTTATTTTTCCTCTCTTCGAACTCCCCCATAAGCTCCTCATTGCTCCTTTCACATTCATGATCTATTTCTTTAGTCATTGTTATGTCAATAAGTTTATGTGTATGTGTGTTTTGAAATACATAAATAGAACTCTCTCAATTTGTATCATGTTACATATAAGTATGTTTTTAACCTTTGTTGATCTTTCTTTCTCTCAGAGGTGGATTGTCCTTTTGTAACAGTGTTGTCTCAACAGAAAATGTGGCTGACCTAAGTTGTTATTATTTGGAATGAATAAAATAGAGATTCTTTTTAATCTCCATGAAAATTTCTTTGAATGCTTCTAAATTAGAAAATCTAAAAATTTGACTTGAACTTTAAAGCATCATTTTTGTTTTTGCATAGATATATTTCCACAATCACATATATCTCTAGGCCAACACAAATTCAGTTTATGATGGAAGAAAATAGTGGCTAACTGAGCCCAAATAGTAAATTCTTGATTTTAATAATGATGCAGTTTTAAAATCAGTAAGTCTAAAGGCTAAAAAGTCATTGGAGGAAGATATGGGGATATTTATTAAATTATTTATAATAATTGTTAGATAAGAAAACTATATTTCTAGAGATCTATCATGCATCCAGGAAACTATACTTAATGATAACACATTTTGTTCTATAAAAACTGCAAAGAGAATCTGGGTATGGTGGTTTGCACCAATAATCCTAGCACAGAGGTGACTGAAGCGAGACTGTGACCTTAGAGTCTTCCTGTGAAATCATAAGAGTCTATTTCAAAATACTATACAATAAAGTGATCTTTGGTTATAAAGAAGGCTCGTGACAAAAATGATAACTGGATGTGGCAATGTGCTTGTTAATTACATGAAACTAAGTATCTTGCAATTTATTTGAATTCAAAACATTACATTACAGATAATAAAATTATCTACAAAATTTAAAAATACATTTGGTTTTCAAAAGATGAAATCTTTTCTTCATTGCAAACATATAAAATGTCCCTATTTTTTAAAGTTTTTTGTATACCTTTAATTTTTGCTGAAAAGTTTCAAATAAAATATCTCTAATTAGTCTTCAAAGACAACTTGGCCCTATCTTGGAGGCAAACTTACTGAGTTAATAAATCTTCAAGTCGATAGACCTGCTAGAGGGTCTTCAGCTCTGCACTCGGGAACTAGTCATTCTGCCCTGAACTTATTTTCCAAGGTCAGTATGCAGGAAGATTATAATAACAGTGAGTTAGACCTTGCAGCCAGACACCCACAGGGGACAAGGAAACTTGATTTCGTATCTCATGACAACTAGAGGGGCTTTCATCCTTCCCCCAGGCTGCTCCCTCTGAGCTCACTTTGTGAGGAACTAACTGTCCCTGATGTCTGTAACTCTCTTGCCAGCCACAGTTCTGAAGGTCAAGCAGTTATTCCTGAAAGTATTGTCTCTACCTTCTTGGGAAGGAGACAATGAAATTTCTGTTTCTAGGCATCTTGGGAAAGGTTCTGGCTTCTACTCTGTTTTCTGACAATGGTTCTATTGGAGCTCCCTTAAAAGAGCTCTTGACAGGTGTCAGAATGGTGTGCATTTGGAGATGAAAGCTGAAAAGTTATTTGACTTTTCAAATTGTCCTTTGTCTCATCATTAAAATGAAGCCCCTATTAAAGTGATGAGTAACTTATGTTCCTGCCTTATTTTTGAAAGGTGAATATTTTATTTTGCTGATCAGACCTTGAGGTTTTCAAATTTGAGGAGCTGACAGAGTGGGCAAAAGCACTTGGTCTGTAAGCATGAGGACTGCCACTCAAATGCCCAACATCCAAGGACACAAGCTGATCTTGGTTGCATAGGTCCATAACCCCATCATGTAGAACAGGGATAGATGGATTCCACATAATTCACTGACCAGCCAGCCATCCCAGGCAAAATGTGAGCTTCAAGTTCAGTAAGAGACCTTGTCCAAAGGCTGTTTTCAGGCCTGGTTAGCAGCTGAGGCAATGATTCCCTGGCTTTGGAATGGAATTTGTCTAAGAGGTTCAAGGCAGCCAGCAGGACCAATGATTGTTTTGTTACTTAGTCCACTGAATTTCTCTTCCAGACTTCTGTTAGACATTTTGTGAAATCTCATTTGCCATCTCGAGCTCTCCAGACCTGAAACAGCAGCAACTCATTTTCTCTATGGTATCAGGAATGACTTATAAAATGTGAATGAAAAGTAGTTATCTAATGCTTATGTAGGAAGAGGCTGCTTGTTCATTCGGCTGCCAAGAACCAAAATAACCACACAGAAACTGTATTAATTAAATCACTGCTTGGCCCATTAGCTCTAGCTTTTCATTGGCTAAATCTTACATATTAGTTTAATCCGTTTCTATTAATCTGTGTATTGCCACGTGGCATTGGCTCACCGGGTACAGTTCCGTTCAGCTCCAGCTGGGATACATGGCTTCTCTCTAACTCTGCCTTCCTCCTCCCCTGGTATAGATCAAGCCAGTTTCTTTATTCATTAACCAATAAAAGCAATACATAGACAGAAGGACCTCCCACACCATGCTTATAATTCTTTTCACCATAATTCTTTAGCTACAAAGAGATTAGTAAGTGTCCTTGGGTTATCAGCTTAATTGGACTGAGCAGTTCCTAGAAGTCCACTAAGATACATTTCCACTGTAACTGAAAGGGCATTTTCAGAGTTAATTTAAGTGTGAAAAACTGCTGTGAATGTGTTTAGTACCATCTAATGGGGTGGGGACCTAAGAGGAAGTAAACCAGGAATAGAAAGTAGCCTTTATCCCAGCTATACTGTCTACTTCCTGACTACCATGAAGGGAGCAGCTCAGCTCTGCCATCTCTTCCCATGATGCTCTGGGTCACCATATGCAATGAGATGATGAACAAGGTGAATACAGACAGAATCCTCTCCTAACATGCACTAAAGTAAGCACTTCCTCATTTAATTTTTCATTGTGTTTGTATTGGGATGTAAAACTATTTTAAGTAAAGAGATATTTTAATATACTCCTGAGCTTGACCTTCAAGAGCCTTGCCACATACACAAATGTGTATTTTATATTTTTATTTCCTGAAAATTACACAATTTGGTTTTCCTTTTTAATAATTTATTTTTGTAATTTCACATTTGTATGTTGTATTTATAACATTTCTCTCCTCCCCCTTTCTCCCACAAAGACTTCCCATGCCCCTTCAACTTTCTCTCAAATTCACACTTTCTGACGTAAATTATTAGTGTTACATATGGGTATCTGTTATAACTACAGAAAATCATTGAGATTCCATGGGTATAGCTTCCCTGTCATATATAGATATATAGATATATAGATAGCATATATCAGATGTTCTGGTTCTCTGGCTCTTAGAGTCATTCTTCTCTCCCTTTTACAATGTTCCTGGTGTCTTAGATGTAGGGGTTTGGTGTAGATATATCAGTTACCATGCTGTTACCAAGGATGTATCAGTAGGTGTATCAGTTATCAGCCGTCCACAGTGCCAGTTTCACAGATGAAGGCAAGTTTGCACTGGATCTTTTTGTGTGGTGCAGGGGATATAAGCTCACACTCATGCTAGCACTGAAAGCACCCTTACCTGGTGAGCAACCGCCAAAGCCCATTCATGCTTCATATTGTCTCAAGTTCTTTACTGAGTGCTGCCCTTATTGCCCCTATTGATCCACTTGTCCCCTCAACTTATAATTGTGCTGTGTTCCATTTGTCCACCTGAAATGTGAATCAAGTCTCAGGACAACGTTTTCTCCTCTTTTACTGCTTAAGGCAGAATAGAAATGAAACAAACCTGCCTGGTCACATTCAGTTCCTCTATATTTTGATTATTTTATTTATTAGACATTTTTTAAAAAATACCAATCCAAATTCCCACTCTCTCTCCTTCTCCCATTCCCTCCACCCACCCTCCCACCCCACCCCTCTCTAATCCTAAGAGAGAGTAAGGCGCTTTGCTTTGTGGAAAGTCCAAGGCCCTCCCTACTACATCTAGGCTGACCATGGTATACATCCAAAAAGAATAGGATCCCAAAAAAGCGGTACATGCAGTAGAGATAAATCCCAATGCTACTGCCAGTGGCTCCTCAGTCTGCCCCAGCCATACAACTGTCAAACACATTCAAAGGGACTAGTTTGGTCCTATGCTTGTTCCTTCCTAGTCTAGCTGGAGTTGGTGATCTCCCTTTAGCTAAGGTAAACTGTTACAGTGGATGAACCCCTCATGGTCTTGATCTCTTTGCTCATATTCTCATTCCTCCCGCTCTTCAACTGGACTTTGGGAGTTCAGTCCAGTGCTCCAATGTGGGCCTCTGCCTCTGTTTCCTTCTGTTGTTAAACAAAGGTTCTATGGTGATATTTAAGATAACCATGATTATGTTTTATTGTTGCCTTCCTTTGTGTTAGTTTTTTAGCTTATGATGCTTTTGATGTCTCAGGAATACCTACTAATATTTTCCACACAGACAAATCCTACATCCCAGTCATTCTTTGATCCCCCCAGCAGATTACTTTCTCTGTACATTAATGAAAAGATGAATATGGCTAACTTCCCTTGCACCCCTTGGATGCACATACATATGACTGATATATCCAAAACCACAAATGAAAATGGTTAAAATGGTGAAAATATGTGTCTATCTCCAAACAGGAAATCAGGCATAAGCCATTTCAGAGGCAGGGAAATCAATACTAGACATCATCCTCATATTCTCTATTACCCTCCACCCTGATCATTATGAGACTTTAGCACATAGTTACCAGGTGTCACCGTCATCCCAAGAATCCTATATTTATTTCAAATACCAAGTTTAAGAGTAAATATATTTAACATGGAACGATATATTCCCAAAAGAGCCATCAACAGAGATTTACTAAGTAACTATTTGACTTAAACTGAGGCTATTTTGCATCCACAGACTAATCTCTCAAAGTGAAAGGGATAGACATGCTGATTCAATTGATATTAGTTTATCCTCTGTGACTTGGGAAGGAATCATCCTTCCCTAAAGCATGCCACATGGGCAAAATGTATAAACTTTACTTCTACACCCTGAAGAAGAGAATGCAGAATGGTTACTGGGTGAGCATACTACAGTATCTAATTCATTTCCATCAGTTCTTTCATCCCTAATTCCCTGTCTCCAAAGTGTCGTATTTAGTGTTCTTCAATGCCCGGGCATCTTTCTTTTCCAGGCTCGCATCTCCACCTCACCAACAATCTTGGGGCAGCTTATACTGTCTTTCTCTCTGCCTTCTCAGGTACCACTTCTCCGGGTTTCAGTTTCTCTTTTATCATATCTTTCTAACAGGTTAAAAAATCTTCCCTACACAAAAATAAGCCACAAGAAAACCAAATCCAAGCAGAACCTGCCCTTTGTTATCCTCATAAAATACTCAGACGGTTATCTGAACTCTGTCTTTCTTTTCTCAGTACTCGGTCCTCTCAGGCCTTCTTGGCTCACCCACACAATTCTCCAGTCTGACATCCAGCAGCAACCACTGAAGTGCAAGCAGCACTTCTAACTTTCTATACAGTCTTGTGTCATTTTTCCAAGCTCTGTCCTCTCCTGTTAGCATTCCTCTCCTGGGCCTCCATTCCTCTGCAAATAGCACAACTAGCCACCCCGCACCTCACCTTCTATTGGCCACTTCTCTTTGTCCTCCATCTTTAGATCATGTATTTGGATATTCTTTTCCTACATTGTGAGTTATTTTAGGAGACAAATCATACCTGTCTCATCATTCTTTTCTATCCACCATGAGGTGCAGAATTAACTAGTTCAGGCCTTCATCTCCTTTAAAACTCAACTTCTGTCTCTTCAGTCTTTGATGTAATAAGTCTCCTTTCTACAAGTAAAATTCGACAGCATTGTTTCCTCATTTAAAAAGATAAATTCCTTAGTATGCCAATAAAGTTTCCTCACAGGACGACTTGAAACAATGTTATAATGGATCTCCTCTCTACACTGTCCACATGAACACAAGCACATGACCTCCACAAAACTCACACTTAAACTGAAATTTCTAGGCTGCAAGTAATAGCAACTTAATCAGAGTCTTTTAAATTATCCTAAGCTGGTTATGTATCCTCTCAGCATGCCTCTAACATAAACAATGGCCTCTGAAGCCATGACTCTAGATCATTATTGCCAAGTTAAATATAATTCAATTAAATATAAGTTCTAGCCATTGGATTATAAGCACTATAATTACAAGTTTTCATTCATGGACATAGGACAGGGAACCTATGTACTACTATTTTAGGAACTGGATAAGTTTAAGTAGACTACATAGATTTTTTTAAGGGAGTTTTCTACTAGCACATAAGTTACCTGAAGACTAGGCAGTTATTCCTTTGTCTGTCATGAATTACCTTGATGCATTATCAGTTGTATAGGACCTGTATTGATACCTGTTGGGGGCCAGCCTCGACAAAAATACCTTTCTTCCCGAGTGGAGGCATGGGAATTTAGAAATATAGCAGGGAATACAAAGATGTGAACAAAAATAATAAAACATAGAAACACAAAGGATAGTATCGGGAGGAAATCTCAGTGAGTACTGAAAATTCATCCGTGTTCAATTTTCAGCTGGTTAATATCCCTCTGATATCAAAAGGTAGGAGTAGAACAAAAGGATTGCATTAACATACAAGTTGAAAGTCAGGGGGCACATATCACTCAAGCCCTTGACTCAAGCCCTTGACCAAACACTCTGAAGGCAAACCACTCCCTGGGTGGAATCCCAAGTGTTTCCATAAAGAGAACTGGAACTTAGTTGGATCCTTAGACTTTTGTTTTAGGTCCAAACCAACTACTTCCCTATTTCAGGAGCAGGAGGTCTGGCTACTCGCCACACCTGCTGACAACAGCCTTGAGAGAGTAGAACTCTGATTTACAACTAGGTGGGACCTTTGTTTGAGTTAGAAGCCCAATAAAGTGTCCCAAACTCTGACCTTTAGCCTCTTGAGGCCTCTGCAGATACCCAGCTTATTCTCCAGTTGTATTGAGTTTATTTTATCCTCCTATTTCATATGCATCAGTTATCTGTAAAGACATCTACTCTCCCAATTCTTGGGAGAATCAGTGCCTTGGGACTTAATAAGAACAGTTGCATTTCATGAGACCAAGACAGAATTTCAGGTCCAATTTCATTGAGAATAATTAAGAACTCCATAAAGATAAAAGATACTTACTGCCTGAACTTTTATTTTAAAAATTGCTGTTTCTTTACCAAAAGATAATTGATTCTTTCTTGTTTATGTTTCATTCATTCTCCTCTTCTAGCTTAAATACTTTCATGTACCTTAGTGCCCACTGATGTGAAAGAAACATCACTGGATGTACACAGCATCTGTGACCAAATATGATAGTGGAGCAGAGTGGCAACAGCAGTGACAATAGCACCTTGAGTGGTTGGAAGATGGTCAGAATTCTATACTGAATTCTTCTGTATAAGAACCAGGATTTAGTCTCAGTCTGGATCTTTCTCTCTTCACTTCCTCTTCTGAGGTACCCTCTCTTACCACCGTCCCTCTCCTTCTACCCTACATTGCTCTCTTCCCAATCTCTTGCCCAGTGCTTCCACTGCCCTAACTCTCTCTTGAGGTTTTCTCTCATGGACTCAGACAAATAAGCCCATCAAATCACACTGACATTGAGATTGTCTCTGACCTGAGGTCACAGAGAAAACTTGAAATGAAAACAGAAATCAAATTAGATCTATAGAGAGATGCCAAAGTGTACAATAAAATAAAAACAAAAGGATGACCGCAAACATCTCATTTAATCCACAAAATGATTTTCATTTGGAGCAATGATGTTTGCTTGTGTGGTCTTTCTCCTCCAGTGACAGCAACCATGAGGAAAATTGTTTCAGGTGATGAACTGCTTGAGCTGGGAGCTTCAGTGAAGCCATGTGGCCCCAGTTGCCAGGATGTTGAGGTGACTATGGTCCTTTCTGGACTCACTGTGGTCTGAGTGAGTCATGCCAAGCGCACACAGGTTCATATACCAAGCTGCACTGCTGGGGAACGTAGCATTCTCTGATTGCTTCTGCATGCCTGGCCTAAGCAGTGCACTTGTCAGCACCACAGCAGGCAGGAGCCTCTTGATGGCTGATTTAGGAGTGAGGACTGAGTTCCAGCATGCTGCCCAGGATGAGGGTAAAAACAATGTAAACACAGAACACCTCCTGAAATGAGCTGCCACTGCTTGCCATCCCTATGGAGCAAGCCAGAGTTGGCAAGGATTCATGTTTTCAAATGTCTGATGAAATAAGTTGCATACAAAATTGCAAAAAAAAAAATACACTTATCGCCCATTCCCGATAACAGGAAAGCAGGATATTGCCCCCTCTTACTGTCAATCACAAGGATTAAACCTCATCCTGATGTGCAATTGACAACTAGAGAAGATAAAATGCATACATCAAGATCACAGAGAATACATTTAATTTATGTCAGAATTTAAGGGGAAAGAGTGAATGAAGGAAGATAGACAAGAGAGCCGAGGGGGAGTAAAGAGGAAAAGAGGATGGGGAAGAAGATGAGGGGAGGGGAGAGAAGGAACCAGACATTAGCTCTTGAATTTCACCACACTGATGAAATTTCGAAACTCCAGGCTATTACAGTAGCTCCATGAAGATTAATAATCTCAAGTATCTCCTTGCATGAAATCAGAAGTCCTCTGAGTCTGTTTGGGAGGGTGTTTTAGAGAGGATTAACAAGGTAGGAAGAACTGTTCTGAATGTGGACAGCACTGAGCCATAGCTAAGTTTCTGGAAGGAAGGGAAAGCAGGGGACAGGACTCTGAAGAGAGGAACTTTAGCTTCCTCTCTTTCTATGCTGCCAGGATGAGGTTGCTCTGCTCCTCCTCCCCATGACAGAAGGAAATCCTTAGAAAGCTGGCGAAACAAAAATGTTTCTACCAGGTGTTTTGATAGAGTGGGAAAGCTAACTGAGGCTCTCAGTTCCCAGTAATTGCAGACTAAGGATGGTTGCTGGCATTGCAGTTGTCAGGCAAGTAAATTAATGTCTTTCCCACCACAAACAGTGTCCATAACAATATCACATACCAATTGTTTTAGGTCTACCGCTGTGCTCCACACAGTGTACAGATCTGATTTAACACATGCGTCTTCATCCTATCCACAAGCTATTTTCTGTAAATAAGAAAACATACACACATGCATGCACATGCACATGCACATGCACACACACACATACCAGTTGTGTACACACTCACACACACATGCACGCACATGCACACACAAACACACACACACAATCACACACACACACAGAGGATTATACAGGCTGAAAAGGCCATATTTAGGAATATATATGTTTATACACATGTATATAGTCTTGTAACAACAAATAATGAACAAAGAAGAAGTGACTTTGTATAAGAGCAAAAAATGGTTCGTGGGAGGATTTGGAGGGAGAGAAGGGAAGTCAAAAATGTTGTAATTATCTTAAAGTCATGAAAACAAAAGAAAAGCAGCACAAAGAAGGAACATCAGTTTCTTGCCCTAAAGCACATACCACTTGTGCTATGGGTGAGAAGGGACCAGTAAGAAATAAGGTGTGGTAGATAAATGACTGACAGTTGATTTAAAAATCTAAGTTGAGCCAGGCTGTGGGGGCATATGCCTTTAATCCCAGTACGCCAGAGGCAGGCAGATCTCTGTGAGTTCGAGGCCAGTCTGGTCTGGTCCACAGAGTGAGTTCTAGGGTAACCAGCACTGTTACACAGAGAAAGCCTGTCATGAAAAACCAAAAAATAATTAAATAATAAATAAAAACAAAATATAAGCAGAATAGAGCTTCTGGCAAAATGATTCTCAGGTGGAACTGGAAATGGGAATGTGTACCTCCAAGTGGAGACCCTCTTTAACTATCTCAATTTAATTAATTTACTCAATACATGTTTGTGAATATAATTACATAGATGTAAATAATTACCTTCTTTCAAAACAGGAAGATTAATACATCATCTATAGACCACTTTCTTAGAAAAGCTGCATCCAGTTGCCAACTACATCATACAGAAATGTTGTCTTACAATCCCCTCACTGGTTTGCAATCACTGATGAGTCCACTGTTAATTTTGTATTAATACTAGGTAAACAGAAGCTCCTCCTCAAGCGTGAGTCTCTGCCTTCATTGCATCAAGTATTCCCCTTCACATGTTTAGTCTTGCCTGAAGGACTTTGGATTGTCACATTCTCTATTGCATGCTGTTCTCCACAATGACAAAATAAGGTTGGCATAAACTCGGCTGGTTACAGAGAGGAGAAGACTTTCAGGTGAATGGCAGGGTGTTGACTCACAAATTTAATATCATCCTCAAAAGAAAGGAAAAGGCCACTCTATCTCTCCATGTGGAGTCCACACTGTAGTTCTGCTACAAGCCAGATTCTCAGAGAGCTAAGTAGCAGATTCAAGGTTTCTGGAAATTCCATGTTGGGACTTGTGTATTTTGTACGACATCATCAGGATACATTTGGAATTGTTACATAACAACATGTCCCTCAGAAACATACTCTTAACCTATGGCAGGCATTCCATAGGGAATTCATGATTTGTTTGGTATCCTCTTTGCAGCAATGCTGGGAAGGATTTCCATCAGGACTTATTACCAGGAATGGCTGTGCCTCTCTTGAGGAACGGTCTGTTTGTGCTTTTATATCACAAATGTTGGGCAATGAGTAGCTGACCACATTTTCCAGGAGATATAAATGTATTTTCTTTTCCCAGTTTCTAAATATGTGGGCTCAAGTGTCCTGAAACCTTTTAAAAGGTAGTTTCAATTTTGTGTTTTCATATAAAACATACATAAAGATATTCTAGAACAAGAATCAGTAAATTGATTCTATAAAGAGCTACATAGTAAATATTTTAGACTTTGTAGGCCACATGTGTTTCTGTTGCACCTTCTATATTTTTTTTCAAATTTGAAGTCTCAAGATTATAAAAATTATTCTTAACTCCAGGGCCTTACAACAAATCAGTATAGGCAGGCTTAGCTTGCAGGTAATAACTTGCCAGCTATTCTGAAAATCAATGTGTGGCTACAAAAACTTCATTGTCATGGTAATGCTTGAGTTGTGGCCCCAAAATGTTGTTTAGATTGACATGAGCTAATGAAAACACAAAGGCTATCATTAACCAGGAAAGGCATATTTGGCCTTAACAAATTCCAGAGGCTATAAAGGCCATTCTTCAAATCAAGCTCTTTTAGGCTTTGTTGTTGTTGTTGTTTTGTTTTGTTTTGCTTTGCTTTGCTTTTCAAAAAAGAAAATGGCGAGAAATTAACTAAACCCACAATCTCCAATGCTGACAGAACCATGCAAATTCATGGGGATGTGGATCTGTTCTACCTAGACTGGATTCTGTTTATGTTCATGCTGTGAAGGGAAACTACATCTCAGAAAAGCAGCATCACTCATCATGCTGAATATATGCACTAGTTTGTTATCAACCAATTTTGTGAAGTTTGCTCCTATATTACTTGGTAGTGGAACTTGGTCTTCTGTTCTCAGAAGAACATGACAGAGTCTATAACCTAGGCCCTTGGCTCAAAGCCCAGTTCTGCCCTTTATTATCTTGGTGCTTTTGCTCCAGTTACTAAAGTAAAACTAATTATCTACCAATGAAATTCTCAGAACATATGCTTCTATGTACACAATTAAATAAGTAATGGTGAAAATATTATCAAAACAAGAGGATGGGTGACCAAGAAAAAGTTATGCATCTAAAAATCTTCTCATATGTTTATTTTATGTTTAATAAAACAAAAATAGTTTTTCCAGATGTTGATTTGAATGAGAATCGGGATGTGTCTCATTACTTAAGTGCTTGTCACTCATATGTTAAGGGTTGTTTTATCCACAAGCACCTCTCTTTAAAATGATCTCTGCCTTATCTTCCTTCATCAGTTTTTATTTATCTCCAGTCATATTGCTAGTAATTCTAGATATTTTCTTCCTTCAACACTCTTCCCTTGCTTGTGCACACAGCCATGTACCATATGAGAAATGTATATTAAATCGTGAAATGATGGCCAGAAAAAGACATGATTATAACAACAGATCAAGTCGAAGGGCAGTAAATGTGATAGGGTCACTTGCCAGAGTCCTGGAGTCTCTGCTACGTAAGTGGGGCGAGGAGCCTAAGAGTTTGTATTTCTAGTGTCCAGGTGTGTGGATGCAGTTGGTTCAGTGGTTGCAGTCTGAAAAGTGTTTGCTTGGAACAGTAAGAAAAAAGATGAAAAAGAGATACAAATATTGTCTGCCTCATAAAAGAAGCAAGAAGGGATGAAGGCAAAAGGGGAATTCGGGGCTAACCCTTTCATTCTGAGTCTGTTACATGACTAACAAGGTGGAGACAACAGAGTAAGAAGCGTGTGCCAAAGACCCAACACTGCCATGATGGTGGTGATGGTGGTGAGTTGTGAAATAAGCAAAGAACAATATTGATAGATAGGCGGCGACACCCAGGTTGTCAGTAGAGTTTACAGTCAGTGTATCAGATCATCTATATAATAGAATTCTTACAGGTAATAAGAGAAAGTATATGAAGCAGAAAAAAAAGGCTGAGAATAATAAAACAAATGCAACACTAATTGGCATTTTGAATAAAACAATTCTATTGACTGTTAACAATTGTACTCAGGGAGAACAATGATGGCCTCCCTCTCTGCTTAAAGTAGAGATAAATGAGATTTAATGTGCCTACAACTTCAATTGGCAAATCAATCCATTCTATCATGCCATAGAAGAAAGAATTCTAGGTGTTGTACTCTCACAGTGGGCTCCCTTATCACAGACTGCCCTTTCTGAAGTCACCATTTGATATTTCCAGGCACATTTGATTACCATGACAGAAGACCCAGTGGTTTAAAACCAATAGACTATTTCCTTCTCTCTTTGTGGTTTGTGAAATATCTTTTATGATCTTGCATCCATGTACCTCGGCAACAGCATCTATGGCAAATAGAAAAATGTTATTACTTCCCTCCATTGAATGAGCAGAATACAAATGCAGACAAAATTAAAAAAAATAGCCTTTGAGAAAACCTCAGTGACACTTGAGCCCTTCCCAGCTTGTAGCACAGAAATTTAATTTTTATATTTTTTGTAAAAGTTGGCAAAGTGAAATATTATTATACAACCAAGAGTCATTTTGGGCTAGAGGGCATGTCTGCACATGTTAAGTATTAAAGCAACAGAGTCATCTCATGACTTAAGGGAAATGGAAAATATGAGGTTGCTGTTTATTTGAAAATGCAGCATTTGCACAATGCAATAGGTTCTTAGAGTACAGATATTTTTATAAAATTCTGTATTGAGAAATACAGAATTCACAAAGCTAACTGATGATGCAGTCTAGGTTATGATCATCCACCAATATTCACTCTACCTACTTTGTGTATTTTTTATTCAGTTGAAACTATTTCTATTGGGGATAGTAAAATGTTTGAGAATTTATTTCTTCATTACTCTGCTTCTTAAACTCTTCCACATATAGATCACTATTCTAGTTAATGATTGTAGTAAAAAAGAAAAAATGTATTATCTGCATTTATACACCAGTGTTCAGTATAAAAGGTCAAGATAATGTATATTTAATTTACTCACCCAGAATCCCTGTAAAGTATTATGATCCAAAAATAAATCTTAGAAATTCTTTTGGTTCCTTCTCACCTGGGGACAAAGACAAGTTACTCCAAGTTGTGAAATTTCTGAGTCACAATTAATAAATTAAAAAATGTATAGCAATGGGATTTTCATTATTTTGAACAAGAAAGTATGTTATGAATACTGATTGGTAAATTTTGTCTTCAGAGAAGAAGCACTTAAAGAGGAAAAACACATCATATATTTCCCTTGTCTTTACTCAAGTACTTTGTATGCCTTTGCTCATTTTGACAAAATGAAAAAAGACACGTCCTAATGATTTAATGATTCCAGTATTTAACATTATAAATTTTAATAATATATGTGTATGAGGGTAACTAAAGATATTAGTTATACATATGCACATGTACATACCTTATTCTTATTTATGCTACATTATTTAAAAGACAGATTTGGTTTTCTCCTCTGATGTTAGCGCTCTGCTCAGTTTTTAATTGTCTTGTAACAAGATGAAGTGAAAAAAATCAACAGTGGAAACAATAAATGATGTGGAAGAGCTAAAATTATTGAATACACAACAAACAGGTACAATGATAAATGCTTACTTAATCCTGTATCATTTATATTTAATAGTATTGTAAATTTTGACGAAAGAAGGTATTCTTTCATTAAAAATATAAACTGACTATAAAGGGAACTATTAAAGATAGACTAGTCAGTATCCTATCAATTAGAAGACACAAAATCAGTGTGCTTTTTTCTTTATTATATTTTTTATTATTTAACATGTTTTTAAATTTAAATATATTTTGATCATCTTCTTCTTCTCCCTCAAGTCCTTCCAGATCCCCTCCCTCTCCATACCCACCCATCTTTACATGCTTTCTCGGAAGGAAAAAAATACAAGCCAAATACAACATCAATCACCCCCAAATTAAGAAAACAAAATAAAGCCACACCCCAAAAAGAAAACAAACAGCATCAAAAATACCCACAAAACTGTATCCAATAGAATTGCACTTTAAAAATCCATTATATGTTGATCAACTACTCTTGAACCGGAGGCCTGACCTGGAGTGGTTGATATACCCAGTGTCACTCTATTGGAAAAAACTGATTTTTCCTCTCCCAAGAGGTATAAGTGATAATTCAGTTGTTAACTTTTACCCTAGTGGCTAGGTTTTCCTTTATACATTTTATACATGAAAGACACACACAATGTTTACAGTGCCAAATTGCTTGGCTTCAGGAACATTTTATCAGTGGTAGTAAAATGAAGAAATCATATTTTATCTAATTCATTTTTAGATGAATAAAGTAAGGTGTAGTTTATTTAAAGTATCATAGAGAGAAAGCAGTAGATGTGAGATTTAAACACATAAAATAAAATTGTATGGTCTATAATTGAAATGACTGCATTGCATCAGTGTGGTAAACCAGCTAGGTATAAGTCAATTTTGAATTTAATTTAATTTAACTTATTTTTAATTTAATTTAAGTTAATTTAAATTTAAACTTTTGCATGCACTAGAATTGTCTAGCTTAAAATTACCTAGAGTTCTCTATCTTAACTGAAAATTGTGACTATCTAGAATTGTATTTACTTGAGTATTGCAGATTTGCATTTTGAGAAAATATAAAAGTTTATTTAAGTCACAAGAAATGGTAGCAATGGAAGTTTAANCAATGTTTACAGTGCCAAATTGCTTGGCTTCAGGAACATTTTATCAGTGGTAGTAAAATGAAGAAATCATATTTTATCTAATTCATTTTTAGATGAATAAAGTAAGGTGTAGTTTATTTAAAGTATCATAGAGAGAAAGCAGTAGATGTGAGATTTAAACACATAAAATAAAATTGTATGGTCTATAATTGAAATGACTGCATTGCATCAGTGTGGTAAACCAGCTAGGTATAAGTCAATTTTGAATTTAATTTAATTTAACTTATTTTTAATTTAATTTAAGTTAATTTAAATTTAAACTTTTGCATGCACTAGAATTGTCTAGCTTAAAATTACCTAGAGTTCTCTATCTTAACTGAAAATTGTGACTATCTAGAATTGTATTTACTTGAGTATTGCAGATTTGCATTTTGAGAAAATATAAAAGTTTATTTAAGTCACAAGAAATGGTAGCAATGGAAGTTTAAGTTTGTTTCTAGGTGATACACTACTTCCATTTTCCATTCACATTATTTTAAAATTACAGAGGTAAAGAGAGAAATGGTCTATTTGGAAACAATAAGCAAAAGAAATCCTTTAAAAAAAAAAAGAAAGACGCTAAAAAGAAATCTCACACTAGCTCAGAATTGAGTATAATAAAATGTTATTTATTTAGGGATAGACTCACAGATCACACTCCTCTGCTCAAACAGGGAACAGCAAATGAACACAGCAGTTTTACATTAGCGTATAGTATTAGAGGCCACGCCCAAGTAGGCAAGTAACTTAAAGGCTACTGGCTATAGGAATTCCTATAGCACATTCATTTATGCATTCATCTACTTTTTAGAAATATAGCAAAATAAAATATAATAAGATAAAAATAAAAACCATTACATCAAAATTGGACTAACCAAGCCAACAGAAGACAAAGAACCCAAGGGAAGATACAAGAATCACAGACTCACTTGCACAATCATTAATTCCACAAAAATAATAACTTGAAGCCATTAGATATAAGCAGAAGACCTGGTATATACCTGTACATGTACAGTGTGTGCTGCATGATCTCAGTCTCTGTGAGTTCAAATGGGCTTTGCTCATGTTGACTAGGTTTTGTTTTCTTGGTGCTCTCCATCCCCTTTGGCTCTTACATTCTTTCCACCTCCTCCACGGGGTTCCCTGAGCTCTGAGGGAAAGGATTTGATGGAGATGTCCCATTTAAGACAGAGTGTTCCCAGGCCTTACTGTGTGTAATGTCTAGCTGTTGGTCTCTGCTATTTGTTCCCATCTGCTGCAGGAAGAGTTTTCTCTGATGAAGGCTGAACAAAACACTGATCTTTGTGTATAACAGAATATCATCAGAAGACATTTTAGGACTATATATTTTAGACCAGGATTATTTGATTTTATTTTAGGTCCCTGGCTTTCTAGTTTCATGCTTAAGGTCACCGAAGCAGTATCAGGTATAGGCTCCATCTCATGGAGTGGACCTTAAGTCAAATGAGTTAGTGGCCACAAGATTTGTGCCACTGTTGCCCTAGCATACCTTTCAAGCAGTGCATCATTATAGATGAAGGCTTTGTGGTTGGCTTCCTTTCTTTGTTGAGAGTGTGCAGGATATGTTCTCATATCAAAGATGCTGGAATGCAAGGCTGAAGGCTCTCTGTAGGTTACAGGCTTGACATTTGTCATCTTCAGTGAGCTATGTAGTTGTCTTCAGCAATGGGGACTTACTATCATTTTATAGAGAGCAACCTATAGTCTTGGCAGCAGCTTGGCTTGTTCCAGGGCTCCTGTACGGCTCCTTTGGCCAACAGCTCAATTAGATGCAACCCAATCCCAGTAATGGAAACTTTATTTGGTTAGAATAAATGACCAAATTGGACTCTATCACCATCATTATTTGGTAATTTCATTTAGATCGACTTCAGATATGTATATATTTTAGGACGTTTCTCCTATATTAAATTTCTGCACAACTTCTCAAATGCCCCTAAGTTTTTGCTGTCTCTCCCTGCAATGCCTCCCACAGCCTGTGCTCTTTTCTTTCCCACCCCAGTTGATCTTCCTGTTACAGCACATCCCATCCACCCAGAATTATCTACTCTGTTTCCCTTTCCTAGCAAGATTTATCTGTTCCCTTTGTTCTCTTACTCTCTATAACCAACCTTGAGCCTTGGTTATAATTGACAGATAATATCCACATATGAGCAAATGCATACCATATTTATCTTTCTGGGCCTGGGATACCTCACTCAGTGTGATTTTTATTCTAGCTCCATCCATTTATCTTCAAATTTTATGATGTCATTTTAATGGTAGAGTAATAATATTCCATTGTATAAATGCACCACATTTTCTTTATCCATTTTTCTGTTGAGAAACATTTAGGTTATTTGCAATTTCTGTATGTTATAAATAGAGCAGCAGTTAACATGGCTGACCAATTGTTTATGTGGTCTACAAGAGAGATTCTTTATCCTAATAAAGAATCCTTTGGGTATTTGGCCAAGATTGATATAGCTGGATCTTGAGGTAGATTGATTTTCATCTTCCTGAGGAACTGCCACAATGATTTCAGTAGTGGCTGTACTAGTTTGCACTCCCAGCAGCAATGGGTGAGAGTTCTTCTTACTCCACATCTACAGCAGCATGAGCTGCCACTTGTTACTTGGGATCTCAATGTGCTTCTTTGAAAACAAGCAGAATGATAGACTCTGAACAAAAATGTATATGGAATTCAAGTTTATGGAAACAGACATACTGACTTTAATGACTTGGTCAAGCATACTAAATCTGTAACTTAGAGATTGATTGAATTTCTGAGAAGCAAGGTAAGAAATGATTAAACAAAAATTAGAATGGAAACTAGGATATTCTGAGATTTATGAAGATACATTTTAATAATAAGTTTGACTTTGAGAATATTCTGTAGTTGATATCCCTTCTCCTTGTCTCTCTGTCTCTTTGTCTCTCTGTCTTTGTCTCTATCATCTATCATCTATCATCTATCTATTTATCTGTATCTATCATCTATCTCATGCAATTGCTATAATTTAAATAGCATTTCCAATGATGCATATTTATACCAAATTGTCGTGATTTACAGGTTCACTGGGCACATTGTATTTTCTCCAAGTTATTGAAGGTGACAGCTTTCTCATTGTTCCAGTCATATAAAGCACGTCTCTCTCATGTTCTCAGCTTCTGCTAACAGTCTACTGACAATTTTCCTAAACTTTGCTCTTTCGCTACGGCTTTTATAGCTTCCACCTGTTTCCTAGTTCAAAACCAAGAGCTCCATGTTTTGGTGAGCTTTGTCATGGCATCACTTAAAACTTGGAAAACTTCCACATTTAGATTTCAGCAAGAGCCGGCTTTTCCTCTGCAGTAGACCATCCCAATATTTAAGAGATAGTTAGAAATGTTTCTTTGCTTATCCCAGTATTTTCTGAGCCACCTCAACAGCCCTTTCCTTATGTCTCAGTTGCTGTCACCACAGCTCACTCATGCACCTGTGTCACGTGGAGACTGGATAATCTTGCCTGCAGTCTCATAAATGCCCTGTGGTTGGCAGCTGACCAGCCATCACATCTGTCTTTTCATGGCAGGAAACGTGCAACAGAAGAAGGCTATTACAATTTACTATAGTTTTCAACCTCCTGTTACAGGGCTCCTAAGGTGGAGTTGATTGTGGGCCATACTAATCTTGAATTCCTGTTTCCTCTGAACTCGGCTTCCCTAGTTTTGAGATTACAGATGAGTGTTACCTGATTGGAGTAGTTTCATGGTCGCTCCAAGCACATCACTTGGCCAAGCCAGTGAGGCTATGGGGGAAAACTGACCAAGATAAATTTTAAAGGAGATAAAAATCTGCATAATGTTTGCAATGTATCAGTGAACTTTTTCAAGTGTTTTGTTTCACTTTTATCTGAAATACCTTTTATGCTTGAGTCTGTAAAGATACTCATTTTAATTGTATCTCTTAGCATTTGTCCTCTATGGCAAATTCAAGTATAAAAGTTCTGGATCTCTCTGATTTTTTTATACATTGTAGAAAATCTAAGTGATGTAACAAAATATTACTGACAAGGATGATTTTTAAGCTAGGGGAATATCATTCTATCAAAAGTGTTTTAACATAAACAGAAAAAACACATGCTTACTTTGCTTGGGAGAGAGGATTTTCAAGAAAAGAGACTCCTTTCTTCTAGGTTTTCAAAATGAGCAGCACCCTTACAGCCGTGCTAAAGAGAGAGATACCAACAAGTTAGGCAGACAGCTGCTGTAAAACATGCAGAAGGGTTCAAATGAATTGTTTAAGATGTAAACTTAGTATGAAAATGCTCAGATTATTTGGGGGAAGGTTTAAAGACACGTTTAATTTGTGGTTTATATTTCTTGTTATAGAAGCCTTAATATTTTTCTATGTGATTAGGAAATTTTCATAATTACTTCTTCACTATAGAACTTTCAGATAAAATCTTCAGACCTCTCATTTTCTTTACCTGAGAAAATACATACTTTCTGCATGAATTCAGCTGCTTACTGAATGATCTTTGAAATGCCTTTTTCCTCTCCTTGCTAACCCTGGGCTAATTCTAGTTTTACAAACATCCAGAACTGTTAGTATTATTTGTAGGTGATGCGTAGCCTTTGCTTGTGTGATCACTTCTCTATAAGCATGTACTCTTCATGACTACCCTGCTTGGAGTCTGCTTTCCCATGATGCAGGGACAAGGTCCCAGCATACTCTAGTGAGCCAGGATGAGTGATACATTTTCACAACTGTATCTACCTCAGAGTTCTTGTTCCTGTGTCATGCTTCTACAGATCACCACAATGATAAAGCTACATAACATTGCACTCATTTAGTAGGAGAAATAGATGTGGATTCATATCCAATGAATTTACCATTGAGTAGAAAACTAGCAATCATGAAATATCCTGGAAAACATCTTTAAAAATTTTCAGAAATATTCAGTGATTTAGTCAATATGGTGTGCTCACAGTTACAAGAATCACCCCTTTCTACCTTAATATGCAAATTATCTTTTTGGTCTCATGCCATTTATAGTTTCTTTCTTAATTAATTACAGATATTTACTAGACTGTTACTTCATAAGCTCTCTGCTATCTACAGGAATATAGCCTTGAACAGGATGCACAAAAAATACTCCTTTCTTCACAGAATATAAAATCCAATGAGCTACATATATTCAAACAAATGAGCTACTGCATGATTAAATAAAAAGAAATTGAAAGAAGATAAAATGCTTCAAAAATAATACAATAGCATCCTTTTAACATCCCTTAGACATGGGAGAAGAAACTAAATTTTCAGAAAAACTGCTTTTAAGTATGACCAGATTGTTAAAACAGGCAACTTATAAATAGATATGAGTACTTAGACAATTCTTTCATAAAGTATATTTACTTTTGCAGGAAAAATATTCTATGTGAGAATTCCAATTAAAAATAAATTATGCTAATAACAACAGTAAAAATATGTTACTGATGTAAACATAAATAAAATTATGCATTACATTCTCTAAATTGCTAATAGTATAACTTGTGTGGTCAATAATCAATACACTGTCTTAAATTGTAAATGACTACTTTGATTCAGCAAGAATGAGAAAGAAGATTTTGAATGAATAGCTTTGCATTTAAAGTTAATATACTTAGAGATATCCCTTTATTACAGCTAAATATCTTGCTTAATTCTAAGGTAACTTTTCATTGAGAATTTCTTTAATCATGCTACACAATAAAGTCAACATGGGAAGAGCAGGAGAGGAACTCTAAAAGAAAAATTAAATTGCAGACAGAAAAGAAATTCTTTAAAGGGACATAAGAAATCCAGCACAGCGTTTAATACTTTCCTACGGCACTCTCAGACAGCAACTCCAAAATGTCCAAATAGACCAACTTCACCCATATGAAACTATCTAAAAATAAAATGTTAGCAGCAAGTTGGCTAGAAGATATGGGCACTTGAAAAGAAATTTCCAGATATAAATCTGTTATTACTATGAAAAGTGAGAAGTACTTGATAAGATGTAATGTGGAGACTAGAGGTATTACACTTTGCCCATTTCCAAATTTTCAACTTAGCTATATCAGCTTCCATGTATATGCCAATATTTCAGAAGGTCCTTCAAACCAATTTCATAATAAATAGGTCGCTTGAACAAGGCTATTGAAACTGTATCAGTAGCTACACATAACTGCCCTTTAAAATGTGGAGACCAAAGGCATCTTTCAACTTATCCTTTAATGCTTCCATCTTATCATCCCTTGTAGGAGACGGAGGGTGTTTCATTAAGCCCATAATTACAAAAATAATACTACAATAATATGGAGACTACTCAAAACTATGCAAGAGGTAAGGAAAAAAATAAAGAAATAGCCTAGATTCCTTAATTTCTAGTAAAATAGAGTTCCCTCATCAAAAAATGAATCTTTTGGCAACTCATTCAGTATAATCAAGAGGTTAAAATGAAAAAAACACCTATAACCAGACATTAGAAATCTTTAGTGTACTTCGGAATTTTTATACTTCTTTAGAAACTGACAAATGGAATGGAGTGTACAAAGGTAATTTTTTATGATAGTAACAAGTCTTCTGATTATATAATGAACTTTTTATTTGATCTAACAACAAAACTAATTCATACTCATACATATGAGAAAATGGGAAAGACAGTAACAAAGAAAACTAAATGTTAATTGCATTGTATCTTTCATTGTGAATTTTGTAAAAAAAAGAAAACCAACGACACAATATTGGCATTTTTATCAAATAGGAGACACAGTAAGTAAATTCAAGATATACTTAGTCAAGTATGCTCTGAAGTTGGTTCAAGCCAATTTCTATGCAGACCACCATGAGAATTGCATGTGCTATCAAATAACGTGCAATGATCTGAGTAATTGTCAGATGTATCAGCAAGCGAAATCCTAGGTAATTGGTTTTGAATGGAGCTCTTTCTCTACCTGGGAATGCAAACTCCAGCTTCCCAAGAGGTTTCTGCATAGCTGTTTGGGAAGCAGGTTTAAGACATAAAGTCATCAGAGGACTGGTAGCAGTGATGAGACAACCTTACAGGAATGGGGCTGCAAAGGGAGCAAAAAAAGGGAAGAGAAAATGAGAAGAGAAGGGGAAGGGGGAAGAGAGGAGGACTGGAGGAAAAGGTAAGGAAGAGTTGTGTAGGGCCGTTTCTGAGAATTACTTTGGATTATAAATATGTTCCCAAGACTTACTTCCTAACACTGACCAAGAAAACATACAAGGAAGAAATATAATTAATAGTTGAACTAAATTCACAGTTCTACAAAACTTTATTTCTCAAGGGCATTTTCTCATATAAGTCATATATTGAAATGATAAGACAGATCACATTGTTCCCCATCTCTTTTAAAATTATTACTGTATAGGCCTCATAGAAAATCAGGGATAAAACTTGATTTAAGTAAAAATAATTATGGAATTAATTTTCCTTGAGATTTTAAAATTCCCAAAATGTGAACTTAGGGTTTGGATACTGTTTTATTGTGTTTTTATTTATCAATTATTTTGCACAATTTCAGTGACATATTGATCTTTACAACAGTACTCTAAAGACCACACTTTTTGGTTATGAAGACAAATTATATAAAACAAAATGATATCCATTTTGTATTTGAAGTCCAAACACAAAATAATAACTACAAAAATGGGGAATTCATTCTTTCTTTCTGTGTACTAAAACCCATCAACAGGGAAAAGCACTGTGTTTATTATGCTTAGTCTTGAAAATATCAAAGAGTGAAAAAAACCCACCATTTTGGTGAATGTAGGATATTTTGAACCACGTGAAAAAAGATTAAAGTAATATTATTTTACTAAAATTTTAAAAAGACAGTTGCCCCTCATGCCTAAAGGAAATAGAAATGCATGTAACCGAGGGTACCCCTGCACTAGAATTCCATCACCAAGGGTAAGAACTTTCTTTCTACTCGTTTTTCAGACATGGTATCTCCAGTCAAGCAGCAGGGGATAGTCACATGACAATCTTGAAGCAATTACAGATGTCTGAGGAATGGAGACTTGTTTGAAGAAATCTGAATGGCTGATCTAACTAACTTTGGGGGTTCCTCCTCATCCTTTCTCTCATCTTTCTGTCTCTTATTCTCACTCTCTCCCTCTATCTCCATCTCCTGGCTCTTTCATTATCCCTTTCTTTAGTATATTGATCTCTGAGCCTTGAAGAAAGCGGGACAGTAAAGACATCCTGTTCAGGACTCAGTGCTCAAACTCTCTCACTCTCTACACATTGTCCAGTTATGGGTCTCTGTAGTAATTACCATTTACTTTCTGCATGATGAAACTTCTCTTATGAGGGTTGAGTGATGCAATGATCTATTAATATAGTTTTATCATTAGGAGTCATTTTATTGGTATATTCATTTTGCAAAATAACAGTAGTCGGTTTTCCTCTAGGGTCTATGACCTGTTTAGTGTCAGGTTCCTGTCCTTATTAACAGCAATGGGTTCCTGTTAAAGCAGGAAAGAAGTTCAATCAAGAAGTGTTGGTCATTACCATAATATTTGTGCCTCTATTACATTAGTGGGCATATCTTGCATGCAAGTTGCTGTTTTAGCTCACAGGATTTGTAGCTGAATGAGACTGATGATTACTTTTCCCTTCCAGTCACAGCTATAGTATCTTCTAGCACTGTGAGCACCAATCAGTATGGGCTAAGTTTCTGGTTGAGTACTTGCTCAGTCAATGGCTTCACTATGCAGTGTCTTCAGCCATCGGGTCTTAACTGTCCAGTCAAGGCTAACCAGTAGCCTTGGCCCTAGCCTGTAAAGTTTGGGGTTATAAATGTCTATAGGATCCCTTTGGTGAAAAATTAAAAAGTTACAACCCCATTCCTGTTACCCGGGGTTTTATTTGATGATATATTAGATTTAGTTGAGATATTATCTCAATTATATGGTAAATCTATTTTCTTACTACTTTTGCAAATGCATATATTTTGAGAAGTTTCAATATTAGTAAGTTTAGATAACACTTTTTAAAGTCCTTTTTCACTATTAGTAAGTTTAGATACAACTTTTAAGAAGTCATTAAGAAATAGTTCTTCTTCCATCTTCCCTCCTCTACCCTGCACTCCCATCCTCCTCCCTACTTAACCCTCCTATTTTAATATTGCCTTTGTCTCTCTATAACACTATATTCTACTTCCATTTACTTGAAAAATCCACTCCCCACCCTGGTCTCTTACCCAGTCCTGCTCTTGATTGTCTGCACTCCATCTTCACTGTGATATTGTCAGATATTCCACATACCAATATGTCAGAAACTGAACTAATATGTATTTCAGCTTTCACCTGTAGCCCACAACTTGCAGTCTCACATACTATGTAACAACTGTCCTAGTTTGGGTGTCTATTTCTGTGATAACACACTACAGTAAAACACAATTGGATAAAAAGGGTTTATTTAGCTTAGACTTGACCATCACAATATATCGTTAATGAAAGCCAGGGCAGGAAGGCCAGAGGCAGAAACTGAAGTAGAAGTTATGGAGAAGTGCTGCATACTGGCTTGCTCTCCAGGGCTTGCTCAGCCTACTTTCTTTTTTTTCCACTGAAATTCTTTTTTTTTCTTTTATTATTATTATTATTATTATTATTATTATTATTATTATTATTA
>LOEQ01002260.1:48038-76964 GCA_001685075.1 Bramus lutescens | reverse complement strand
AATAAGGGCAACATTAAATAAATGGGACCTCCTAAAACTGAGAAGCTTTTGTAATTATACTCTTGAAGCTGAGGGAATGACAGCTGATAGGAGACAACTCTTCAAGAGGAGATAACTAGAAGAATGGGGAAGTAATTTCAGGATAGATGATATAATTTGCTGTATTGTTTTATGTCTCATTTGTATTTCATTACAACACTCCTAGTGCATTTCCTCAGATCAAGGACAAGTTTGTATGAAAAGTTGAAAGATCTCCTCATGAGGTGAAAATATAAAAACTAATAACAAATCTCACAAACTAATTTTCTTAGAAATTTCCTACAAATAGATGTGACTGCCTCCTACACTTTCCTTGATGGCACTGTTTTCAACACGCTTTTGCTTATGCAAGCCTCATTGATAATACTTCTGATTATGTTAGTGAATGAAAGGCTCCTGAATTTCTATCTACATTTACTTCTTCAATCATGACCTTTATTTTCCTCCGCTTTTATTCACAATTACAGCATCCTTCTGTATTCGAGAGTCGATACTGATGATATTAGATAGAACAAACTTAATTTTCAATACAAGAAAAGGAGGCCTAATTCATAAATCAGCTCAATAATAACCATTGCATTTTACTAGGCCTTTCCTATTTTGGGTTCAAGCATTTTGATAGATACAGTTTAACCTTGGGTACAATGAATTGATGTTACAGTCACCCATTCCATGAGGGAGCTCTGCTTACCAAAGTCTGGTTAACATAATGAACTATTCAGATTGTGCAAGGTAGAGGCTGAGATACCACTGTGTACATTTTACTTATTAAGTCTCATACCAGCTCTCTGAGACCATTATCATTTCAATTTTACAGAGAAAGACAATGATAAAAGGAAAATAAAACAAATTGTCTCAACTTATACAGTTCATAAATGGCAGAAGGACTTACACTTGAGTTTTCTTTTTATTGTTAATCAACATTTATTATTATTTATTATTTTTAATTGTTTTTATTGTCCTATACATTTTTCTCTGCTGCCCTTCCTTCTTTCCTTCTCCCCTTCTACACTCTTCCATGACTTCCACAAACTTATGTTTTCTACCTGATTTGAAGACTTCTAACATTGTACTATCTTGCTCTAAATTTGTTATGGCAGAAAATACCAACAATCTCAGGGATGAAAGAGCATTTCTGGAATCAATGCATTAGCCAAGATTACTGGTAAGACTCGGAAGCCTATTATGTAACTAAGGAAAATGATTATAACTTTATTGACCTTGATCACCATACCTTTAAAACAGGAGTATGGAACTGAATTTTCTTGAAAGTTGCTTTGCACACTGAATTTTCCTGAATCTATCATCCACGGACTCTGGTCTGCCATTTTCTAATTAAGGCTTTGGTAGTGGTGTTCTCTTATGGCAGTTTTGGCCATCTGTAAACTGGAGGTAATATTAATATCAATCCATCTAAATGAGATAATCAATGTCAAACATTCAAGACAATGCCTGGAACACAGGAAGCCATCCTGTGCTCATCATTATCATTACATTGTCATTATGGAAGGTCAATATTTACTAAAACAAAACAATCAATAAACATTTAAGCTGGGTAGTGGTGCTGCACACCTTTAATTCCAGCACTCAGGAGGCAGGGACAGAGGCACTCAGATCTCTGAATTTAAGGCCAGCCTGGCCTACAGGGTGAATTCCAGGATAGCCAGAACTACAAAGAGAAACACTGTCTCAAAAAGGAAAAAAATAAATAAATAAAAATAAGGTCAATATTTACAATATTTATTACATTGTTATGATACAGCTAAGATAATCAAATGAGCCATTAGTAGTATAGCTACATTGTCACAAAGGGCAGAGATCTCATCAAGAACTGACAAATTTACAGCAGTCATGTACAATAAAATAACATTTTATGTTTATTAGGTTCTAACTATATCATGGTGAGGGGTTTGAACAAAAATATGTTCATTGCATATTAATGCAACAACAGACACTTGGAAAACTCTACATCCTTAATCTTTGATGGAGAAGCACTTACAGCCGTCTTAAGCCGAATGCCAAATCTTTGCCATAAATGTTTTTACTGTCCATCTGCTCATGAGAGTAACAATTACACAGTGAAGAAGAAGATTAAGCGGTTTTTACTGAACTAAAGGCAACAATTTCTATTTTAATAAAACAAACAGTTCTCTCTGTGTGTCTCTCTCTGTCTCTGTCTCTCTCTGTCTCTGTCTCTGTGTGTGTGTGTGTGTGTGTGTGTGTAGTGTGTGTAATCAATGTCTCCAATTTTGAGTAAAATCATCTCCATTTGTGTGTGGCTTTCCCTATCACAGGCATGATGAGAGAAACTGGTTGTCAATTAGACATTGCCTGCTTTCCAAATGAGCATATTTCCACAGTTAATTCTTCAGATGCTAGGGCCCTGATTATAGACCTAAAATGGGAAAAAAGGTATCCAAAGGCAAGAGTGCATAACAATTGATGGAGAGAAGTGTGGATTTGGTTCTAATGAACTTTATGTTACACAAGAATTAAAACATAGTTATATTTAGAACTCTTTTTTGTATCTAGATTCTCAGAATAATAGGCGATCTATGAGATATTTGAGAAGCATTTAGTGGGGCTGGAGAATTGCCTCAGGAGATAAGAGCACTTGTTGCTCTTGTAGAAGATCCAGGTTAGGTTTCCAGTTCCCACGTGGTGGCTCACAACCCTCTGTAACTCCAGTCTCAGGGTATTCAGTGACGTCTTCTGAACTCCACAGGCAACATGCATGGAAATGCTGTGCATACATCCATGTAGGCAAAATACCTATACACATAAGGTAAATTTAAAAATCTTACAAAATAAAGACACTCAATAAAACTTGCTGAGGGCTGAAGCGTAGCGCAATTGGTGAGGCATGTACTAAGCATGCATGAAAACCTATATAAGTGTTGTAAATGGATGCATTTGGAAACAATCATTTTGACTGAGGTAACCCAGATCAGAAAGACAAAAGCTGCGTGTCTTCTTTCAATTGTGGATATTATGTCTGAATCTACTGATATGTGCATCTCATTTGGAGGTCAAGCAATCAGTAAGGTGCCATGGGATAGTATCAGAAGACAGAAGACATAACACATTGATCGAAAGAAGCAAAGGGAGATAGAAAATGAATGGTTAAATGGAGTTGGGACTTAGAGAAAAGGATAAAGGAAGGAATAACTTACAAGGAAAACCTTCTGCAAAGGTCATAGGAGATACTGCTATTACTGCAGAAGTTTCCTACAATATGGTAATGCATATGCAAAAAGAACTTAAATGCAGTGACCGTATAGAGGGGTGAAATACCATTAATACCTGCCATAGACTAACAAATAGGAAATCAAACGTCAGGAATAATTTACCTCTACTGAGGCTGTTGGTCAGGGAGGTACCACAGAAATCCTCCCAAATATTACAGGTTATTTTACAATGTTCTTAGTTACCTCCCATAATTTTACATGAGACAATATATGCTTGAATTATAGAATGTGAATAAACCAAGCTACTGCATCTTAAATTATGTGTCTTTTTTGTAATGGACAACAGTTAACAGAGACCCACAACTTATAAAGATACAGAGAATGAGCAATTGCGGAGTATCACACACACACACACACACACAACCACTAAATGTGACAGCTATGCTGCTCTCTGATCATTGTGAAAGAGGGGATGGAAAGACTATAAGAGTGGGAGGCAGTAGAGGATGACAAGGACATGGTGTTTCTCAGAGACGAAGGGCTAATGTGTAGATGGACTCACAGCTGTTGTAGTATTATACCCAAGACCTATGGGAGCTCAGCAAGTCAAAATGCCAGCATAGATAGGGAATGAGGGCATGAAATCCCACTTCCTTAGCTGAAGAGCTGTCGTAAATTGATATCTCCCAAGAAAGGGAGTGCTATTTTTCTCTAAGGTATAGTCACTAAGGGTCTAACAGACTTCAGTGGATGGTCACATACTTGTATTGGCAGCACTAATAGGCCTCATTGATGTTTGCAAAATTAAAAAAGAAATAACAATCTTGGGCTCTAATAGGAAAAGAACATTATTTTGCTCGTTACTATAGTCCCAGAGCCTAGATTTTGTATAAATGCATAATTTCTATAAATGAAAATTAATGTAATGAATATGAAATGGATATAAAAAATTTACCTGGTGAGCAAAACAAGCATTTATGAGACAATTTCTACCAATCCTTTCTTATTATAAAATACATTTATCAAAATATGCCTCAAGATGAAAGGTAACTGACAATTTACAGAATATAGACAGCCCTTTATATTTGACCCTTGTCTTTTGCCAGCATCACTTTTGCTGGAAGGATGTTTTCAAATTCTGACTGTGCAAAAATTTCTCACCTGATGGCAGACAGCCAAACATTTTCTTTCCCTTCGTGGCCACAAACAGATGGCTCATGGTCGAGTAGCTAATAAATCACAATTTACATGTGCGAGAAGTCCAACCACAAAGTGTTCATTTGTGCTTATAATCCGTCCACTACTGCCAACAAGAGTTATTTAATCAAAACTTTTGAGTGATCGAGTATTCATATGCTACTTTATTTCTTTTTTCTAAGTTGCATGTGTTGGTTTGAACTCTCTTATATATTAGCCATGGTTGCCCATAAGAAAAACAAATGAATTTTATATGTGTGTATAATGACATATGTTCACATATACCAAAGGTGAAAGGGGAAGGTAGCAAGTGCGAGAGAGAGAATGGAAGGAAGGAGGAGAGTAGGACTGAGAGAGAAACGGAAAAGGAGAAGGAAATGCAGAAGAAAGGCTGACCGCTAATATACCTTAGAAGTCTTGCCTGTACAAATCCTGAGCTGGGAAGCTAGCAGGCTATGCAATCAAGGAATGTTTGCAACATAAAAAGGCATCCTTTATGAGCCAAAGATGTGCCCATGTTGCAGCTGAAGTCGACAGCAGCCTACCAGGGACCCCTACTGCTCAAGACTGCCAGACTTTGTTCTTTCCAAGACTCGAGGAGATTGAGGGACACTCACCAGCATGTCAAAGAATGGATTCCTTCAGAAAAGCTCAAAAATTTAAGTGTAAATTGCATTCATAAGCACATTCACTGAAACGTCCAGAATAAGGCTCGACCTTATTTGGGCTCCAGGTCATAGAAAAAGCAGCGCATGGAATTAGCCATGATTTGATTCGCCTGTTTTTCTTCTTTAATGTTTGTTTCTCCTTCCTTTGTTCCAATATTCTTAGATCTTGGAATCATTACCGTTTCCATATAACTCATTTAATTTAAAAATAATTGTAATAACGTGGAAATTTCCAATCTCATTTACATCTTCCTCTTTGATTGACTGAATAGCCAAGTACTTTCTGGTCTACCTCTCTACCACAATGAAGATAAGCTAGCTACCTGTCATTGATTGATTTAATATGTTGACAGATTCTGTAAATAAGAACTCACATCAAAGCTATCAGCCTAAATTGTTTGTATACCAGAGGTGATATTTCTCCCATGAACAAATGAGAAAACTGAAAATCCCTCCAAGGAAGCTCATTACAAATGAAGAACTAACTGGCTTATCGGAATAAACAAAGCTCACAGTTGTGAAACAAGCTTATTAGTAGAGTGGTGACTATTAAGCCTTAAAAGGATTGTTAGTTATTTTCAGTAATAACTACTTTTTAATTGTATTTTGAACTTTATATATGTAGTGTATTTATATCATATTTATATCAGCTCTTCCTCTGCTTCCTCAAGCACCTCCTGCTAGGGAGGGGACTGGAAAGGAGGCTAGGGAAAGCAGCAGGAGGGGTGGAAGGGAAAACTGTGGTTGTAATGTAAAATAAAGAAACAGAAAGGGGAAAGGGAAAAATAAAAAGAAAAGAAAATGCCATGAAGGGAGCTGACCACTCAGCTGGTTACCTTGCGTGCTGTAAGGAAGGCTGAGCAAGCCACGGAGACCAAGTCAGTAAGCAAAACTCCTCCATTTTTTTCTGTTTCATTTTCTACCTCCAGGTTCCTCTCTTGAGTTCCTGCCCTAATGCCCTTCAATGATGAAGTGTAAACTGTAAGAGTAAATTAACCCATTCTTCCCAAAGTCATCCTGGATCACAGCAATAGACTGCAAATGAGTGTGGTGCTCAATATGAAAAGATATTTAAACCTTCAGTTTCAAGTTTTTTATTTCTTGAATACATGAGAAAAATACTTTATGCCCTCCCCACCCATGTGTGTGTGTGTGTGTTGTGTCCAGTAATGATGATTAACCTTCTTCATGCATCTATTCAAAATGTATAAAATCCCTTTCATGAAGACTGCTAACATCACTCCTTGCTACTTTCCCTAGGAATGCCCCAGTGGTGTTGTTAATGAAGAAACCTTCAAAGAGATTTACTCGCAGTTCTTTCCACAGGGAGGTAAGTACAAATGTGGACTTGTTAACATATTCACAGCTAGAGCTATGCATGCAGTCTTGAGTTTGGTTTAATCTTTTATAGTGTGGCTCTACATTTTTAATCTTCATGTAAAAGAATTAATGCACAGCATAGAAGCTCATAGAATTTTAAGTGTATTATAAAATTAAGCTTCATTCAAATCATTGCATCGCTAAAAGACTTTTTCTCAATTTAATCAGAATAACTCTCTGTGCCCAGCACGTTGATTCTCCCATACACATTGCTTTCTGACCTTTATAAGGAGTCCTCAAAATGGCTTTAGGCTCTACCAAGCGCATTGTGGTACTCACTTGATTTTTTTTCAGCTCTCAAAATTAGAGCAAATGCAATTACCTTCAATTTACAGATGTGAAATCTGGGGCTTAGCCAAGTTAAATGATTCGATTAGGGTCACACATCAACTCAGTGGCAGATCTGGGTTATAACCTAAATTTTTGTGTGTGTGTAGCTCTAGCTAGTTATCTCCTTTTCTTTCCAGTAACTTCTTACTCTAACCTTCCACCTGAGATAATTAGCTGTGATTTTAGTTGTAACGAAGCTCAGCATAGGATAACAGTGCTGCCTGCATGTTAGAGATGAGTGGAGAGAGGCATATGCTACTGTGTCTTCTCTAACTTGTCATTGAGACCTGTGTAATGCCCATCTGCATGAGAGGAGAATCCACAGCGAAAGGATGTGGCCACTCTTCAAATATAGGATCCTGCAGTCTCCTTAGCAAAAGGACAATATAAAGCAAAGTCAACATAAAGTATGGCATGTATGATGTGGAGTTAAAAATAGTACTATATGAACCAGCTACAGACATAATTAGATGTTCTGCTGAATCATGAGCAATTAAAAGGTGTCTAATATATGCCTAGCTCTAGAAATGCTTTGTCCTGCACCAATCAGCCCCCTTCCCTGTGATTTTTTTTCCTCTTAATACAGAAATTAATGTGCAGGGAACAAATTCACTTCTGGAGTCACCCATGGCCTCCTCGTCCTCTCAGGAGTTTTCTTGTTCAGGATGATGTCTTTCAGCTTTAGAGGGCAGCAGAGATCCCTAAGTATAGGTAAACAGGGTGTAAATGAAGGACAGCATACAAACAAATCTGACAATTTGTGGGAAACTGAAAGGATTTTAATAATTGACTGAGTTGTATGGTAGGAAAGAAGAAGAAAGTGTTGGCGATAATACCCAGAAGTCTGTCATGGTTGCCAGGTAATTTGCTATAAGAAAACTTAGGATATAATTATCTCAACTTGAGACAAATTGCATTTAAGTAGCCTGTGAGCATTTAGTATCAAGAAATAAGGAAAAAACTGAAGATCAGAAGTCAGAGAAAATGATGGAGATGTGAAGGTTATAGACAACAAAATGGTGAGTTAACCCATGTTGATATTACTTGGAATAGTGTGTTCATACAAACTGGAAAGCCTCATGAGTCAAGCAAGGGGGCGTGGGAGGAAATAAATTCATGAAGGACACAGGATCGACACAGAAATAAGTACAAGGAAAATTAACAATTCAGAAGGTAAGAAAATTGAGACATTAAATTCAGTATCTTCCAGGAAGGTAAGGATCTGAATACATCCTAAGGACACAGCAGCATGAAGAACCATGGAAGTCATGGTTGAGATTGATCTGAGCAAGTTTCATAAAGCGAGTCAGGCATAGCCAGCACCCCAACTGCAGAGGCTACGGGGTAAATGGGAAGTATGCTGACAATGGCAACCAGCAGAGAAAGTACTTGAGTACAACTACTCGGAGAGTGGCAGGAGGTATAGAGAAAACAGGCAGATATGGAGGATGCGCTCCTTTTTTAAACATAACAGAGGCCGAAAGCTTACATACAGAAAAAGGAGCATGCAAAGAGAGAACTTTAGTAGCTTAATACAGAGGGCTTATAACACATAGCATTCCATTCTACCGGAAGGAATGACAGAATAGACCCCAGCAAGGACATAAATTAGAGTCTAGGAAAATTTCACAGGACAGAGCATTTTAGCTCTGAAACTTGTTTAACGCAGGCGGCATCTACTGCCTCTTCCTGTGCTTGTGGCCTCAGTAGACTTTGCCATTTACCTGGCTGTAACCTTTCTAAGGCATTTATCACTTAACCCAGCAAAACAAAACAATAGCATCTGCCAGAGGAAGTTCAACAGTCTCTGAGCTGGCCCCTCTGGCTGGGCTGTTTCTATTTTCAAAATAAGTCAGCAAGCCTGTTAAAATACAGGCCACCTCATGTCACAGTTCTCAAAGCTTCCAAAATGCAAATTATGTATCACAGCATGCATTGTAGTTTTGGCCTCTGATTGTCCTACTCTCCTTCCTCTCCTCCCTCCTCTCTCCCTTCCCTCCCTCTGTTCATTTTCTCTCCTCCCTTCTCTCTCCCTTCCCTCCCTTTCTCTGTCTTACCCTTCCACAATCTCTATGACTCATTCTGTTTTAGCCATGTGACCTCCTTGATAGACAACCAAAACAGAAGACATTGTGACCTCTGGGATCTTGAACACACTAGTCCCTGTCCCCAGGAATCATTTTGCTACAATCCACATCTCTAATTCTCGCCATGTTTTGCTTTCTTTATTGAAAGAATTATTTTTCACACAATATATTCTGATCATGTTTTTATCCCCACAACTCCTCCCATATCCTCCCCAACCACCTAATTGCACACACTTCTTTCTCTGTGTCTTCAGAAAACAAACAAGCAGCAAGCAAACAAAACAAGCAAAAATGAAAACACTTTCTGGTCATTTCACCTTAAAAATGTAACCCTGAACTCTTCCCCATGGCTCTCCTCTGACTTCCATTTCTTTCCATTATCAAAGTCCCCCAAATAATTAACATTTTTCTTTCTTGTTACGGTTGGCTGTCTTTCACACCATGAGGAAGTCAACTCCAAAGGAAGAGAAAAGGATTTGTTTGTCAATTTATTCACTTGTGTTCATAGATCACTGAACAGTAAATAATAGCACCTGGGACACGCTTACTGTATAAGAGTAATATGTGAATGAATGAAGGGCTGAATATCATGCTAGTCATGAGAGTGTAAGAGAAGAACCAAATCCATCATATTGAGCCAAATTTGAACCAAGCTTTAAGTAAATATTAAATACTGACCACGTAGATGAACTCTGGCTAGGTCCACTCTCTGGAATTTCCAGCTGAGTGGCCCTGAAACATATATTGTAGGGCTTTTTAAAGGACAAACCCATATGGACACCATTGTTTCCCATCTGGCTTACCTGTTGTTTTCCAAGAATGACAGCTCATAGCATCCCAGGATTTTATCTGGACCCTGAGCAGGACGAGCTTACAGGTTAGCTTTTGGGTCTTATACCGTGCCCCCCACCCATCTTGATCTGTGTCCTGGATCAAATCCTTGACTCTATGATGAATACTTGTTTATATTTGGATCTAACAACCATCAGCTCAATGGAACCCAGATAGGAATTATCATCTAGTTGAGGCATCAATGATATAAGAGCCAACAATAATTAGCAGAAGAAGGGCCAAAGGCCCTGTGATGGTTAACATCACAGTTACTAATAGAAGGAGCCTGGAAATGGGCACCAGCCATTTATTTCTATCTCAGTTTCCCTTTTTGCAATATATCTTTGAGTATAACCAGATTATAATCATGAATGGTTCGTATATAAATAACAATTTTTCCTTAAAGCCATATAATTCCTCTTTGTTCCACATAAAGCTGGCCAAGTGTCCTACCACATTGCAGAACTATTTCAGTTAATGAATCTACTTATAGATAAACCTGAGCCCACTTTTCTGGTATGCCATTTGGCATCATAGGTAGCCATTTTGTCTCCTCCGCCAGGAAATTTTCTTTTGACTTATCATTTCAGTCTGTTTGGGGAAAGCAAGAGATGATATACTTTCTTCTGTAAATACTTTCAGCTGAAACTAGGGCATCACTGTCAGAGACCAGGAAGGCTGAAAGACTAGCCAAAGCCTGGGCAATTGGGGCATTCATTAGAAACATCTGGTTAGCTACCCAGCTGAAAAGACAGGGAGCAATCATATCAGCTAAACTGGTTTACATAAGCTTTCAGCAAGTCCAGCGCTCAGCAGTTTGCAGTCCAGAGACGATCACTGGATGATGTCTGACACGTGGAAATATGCTTAGACAAATATAGGCCAGGGACAGGAGTTAAAATTTAGGAACTTAAAGGAAAACCTTACATTTGCAACTTTCAGCCCTACAGTCCTAGTAATTGGGGAAGGGGAAGAGTCTCAAGACAAGGGGAGGGATCCCATTCTCAGGAAAAGACAGGGGCAGAAACAGGCTATACCCATCTAGAGTGCACTTCATCTTTGAGATGTGAATCCAAGTCTTACTACCTTTTTGTCTCCTGAAGATTACTGAAATCCACATTATAATAAGCATAAACATCTTTTCATCTCTCTAGAAAGTCAAATATATAGATTGGACAGAGATTTTAGCACAATTAAAAGCACCTTTAAGTTTATACTTGGAAGACAACCAAAGGAAATTTAAAATCTTGAGCTTGTGACCAAATAGTAAATAGTCAGAGCCCCATCAGCTTATCAGAACTCTAATGATCAATATTAAAATTCTAAACCTTTGAGAGACAAGGAGGGGAGCAGATAAAAATGGAGAACTCAGTAAAAATCAATAAAAAATTCTAAACTTTTGAAATCTCAGTGTAACAATAGCATAAAAATCTAAAATATCCCCTACTATTTTTATACCTTAAATCATATTTATAACTTTACAACTTGTATTTATATATCTTAAATCATTTTCTGAGACCTTCAGAACTTATTTAAGCTTTTATATCCTTAGACTTTCATGTACCTTAGAACAGAGTTAAGACTATGTAGTAAACACTAAAAACTTACCCAATGCCTTGTCTGCTGCCAAGACCTAATTTAAGCTATTAACAAGCAAGACACTGGAGAGTTAATTGTCCCACTTTACTGAGACTTTGGGAGTCGCAGAGATCTGGAATCTCTGTCTATCATAGTAAATTTAAACAATTTAAATGCCATATTGAACAGATCTCTGATAAATTTGAGGACAAGTATCTATTAAGTATATCCAAGCAAACAACACTGGCTTGTTTGTTTTAGTTACTTGCTTTTGATTATACCTTGGAAACATATACAGAAGACTAAATAATGCTGCTTTTTGTAATTAAGTATGTAAATACTTAACATGACCATAAGCACAGTTTTTAAAGCTTAATTGTCTTTAACAGTTTAATAAAAATAACATTTGAATTGAAGCTTTATTGCTCTCAAAATAAGACGTTTTAACTCACAAACACAGTTCACAAAGAGACCAGAAACTTCATTTTCCTTGTCCTTACACACTGTACAATTATAGAATTTAACAGTTTTTATGTGATTTAGTTTATCAAGATAACTACAGCATAACAATGTTAGCAAAAACAAGGAGGTCAGACATAAATTCTTAAGTCACTCTTTGTTAGCCTGAATAGACTTCAGGTAAGGAGAGACAATCTCTAAGCCAGTGGTTTTCATTCCCAATGTTGCACATAAAAAAGGAATACCTCAGTCTCTGATGCTCAATTTTTGGTTCTCATAGCTGTGACCCTAATGTCTAGCCTTTTATTTACCTGTTTATCAAGCTCATACATTAATAAAGACATTATAACAAAATTTTCAACAGAGCAGCAATTCAATGTCTCGAAAACCAGTAGTATCTGGGTGATTCTTATTTTACAAAGTTTGGCTTCCAGCTAGGTATGTTCTTATATTTCAACACATGGTGCTGAAGTTTTAATACCTTATAAAATAAGTAGAATCTTTAAATCTTATCTGTTATAAACCTTGTTTCTAAGACAGGACAGGAATTAACATATCAAAATCTTATCCCAATTTAAAATAAATCCATATCTATCACCATGCACAAAACTGTGTGTTTTCTTAAATATTAGTTATTTCATAGAAAAAATAGATAATCTTTGGTTTGGTTCCTAATCCACTTAGTTTTTGGCCTTTCAGTGGTTTTTTTTTTTTGAGTGGTTTTAAAATAACTCTGCATTTAATAACAAATGAAAGTTTTAGTAAACGTGGTATTTTAAAACAATTTAAATTCTAATAAAACAAAGGAAGGCTTTTATAGATAGAAACAGATGTTTTGTAGTGATAACTGTTCCGCCCTATTTTGAGACTTCAATGCAGAGAAGCATGTCCTATTGAATACAGGTAATTATTTGCTTTAACCTCCTCTCCCAGTTTGGTCTCTGTTGCTGCGATAAACACTCTGACTAAAAACAACATGGGAGAAACTAGGTCATTTCCGTTACGCTTCCAGGTCACATTTTATCATTGAGGAAAGTCAGCGCAGGAACTCAAGGCAGAAGCTTAAAGCAGAAACCACAAAGGAACACTCTTTGCTACCTCATTCAGATATCTATCCTTTTTTTTATACAGTCCAGATCCATTTGCCTAGGGATGGCACTTCCTCCAAGCCAATCTGACCTGGACATTTCATCATATAGGGTTCCCTCTTCCCAGATGGCTGTGGGCCTTGTTAAGTTGAAAACTGAAGCTAACTATGATACATTATATGCTATGGTTGCAGTATTGTAACGATCCCATTTTCTACATTAATGAAATATTAAATTGGGGAGCTGAGGGAATAGGTCAAACAGAGAGGATTTGTTTAACATTTATAAAACCCCAGATTTGATTGCCAATGTTAAATGGAAGAGGAAAGAAAGAGAGAGAAAATTTGGTAACATCTAACTATCTGATTATTTCATGTAAATCTAAATTACTTTAACATTTTAGAGGAAGGTCATGAGTACTGTCTTTGTGTCTATCAACTTAGAACAAGGTACAAATATCAAAGCACAAACACAGATGAAAATCTTTGGTATCATTTCATCTTTTTAATTTATTTTTATAAAAATACTATCTTTTCTCATTTTGCAACCCAAATCCACTTCCCACTCCCCTTCCCTCCTCCTGCTCCCTCTACCTTCCCCACTCCCACTCCCAATTCCACTCCCCATTCACTCCTCATAGAGGGTAAGGCTTTCTGTGGGGAGTCAACAAAGTCTAGTACATTGCTGTGAGGCAGGACCAAGACTCTCTCCCCTATATCTAGGATAAGCAAGGTATCTCTTCAGAGAGAATGTGTTCCAAAAAGCCAGAACAAGCAGTTGGGATAAATCCTGGTCTCATTGCCAGTGTCCCCACAGTGTGCCCCAGCCATACAATTTTCTCCACACTCAGAGTGCCTAGTTTGGTCCTATGCTGGGTCCCTCACTATCAGGCCAGATTTGGAAGTCTTTCATTAGCTCAGATAAGCCGTTTCAGTGGGTATTCCCTTCATGGTCTTGACCTCTTTGTTCATATTCTCACTCCTCCCTCTCTTTGACTGAACTTTGGGAGCTCAGCCCAATACCCCACTGTGGATCTCTGTATCTGCTTCTATCAGTTGCTGGATGTAGGTACTAGGATGACATTTAAGAGAGTCATCAATCTGACTACTGGGCAAGGCCAGTTCACACACCCTTTCCTCTATTGCTTAGGGTCTTTACTAGGGTCATTTGGACATGAATTCTGTGCATGGGAATAGATATCGATCTAATTTCTGACATCCAGTTATGCCAACACCATTTATTGATGATAATTTCTTTTTTCCAGTGTATAATTTTAACTTCTTTGTCAAAAATCAGGTGTTCATAGATATGTGATTAATATCCATGTCTTTGATTTGATTCCATCGACCTTTCTGTTTTTATGCCAATACCAAGCTATTTTCATCACTATAGCTCTATAATAGAGTTTGATGTCAGTGATGGTGATGCCTCTGGAAGTTCTTTTATTTTACAGGATTGTTTTGGCTGTCCTTGTTTTTTGTTTTGTTTTGTTTTTCCATATGAAGCTGAGTACTATTCTTTCATGTCCTGTGAAGAATTGTGTTGGGATTTTGATGGGGATTGCATTGAATCTGTAGATTGCTTTTGGTAAGATTGCTATTTTTATTTTGCTGATTCTGCCTATCCAAGAGCATAGGAGATCTTTCCATTTTCTGATATCTTCTTCAATTTCTTTCTCCAAAGATGTAAAGTTCTTGTTGAACAGGTCTTTGATTTCTTTGGTTAGTGTTACCCCAAGATATTTTATGTTATTTGTGGTTATTGTGAAGGATGAGGTTTCTCTGATTTCTTTCACAGCTTCTTTATAATTTGCATAGAGGAGGGCTACTGATTGTTTTGAGTTGACCTTGTATCCTGTCACATTACTGAAGGTATTTATCAGCTGTAGGAGTTCCCTGGTAGAACTATTCAGGTTACTTATGTATACTATTGTATCATCTGCGAATAAGAAAAGTTTGAAGTTTTCCTTTCCAATTTATATTCCCTTGTTCTTATTGTTCTAGCTAGAACTTCAAGAACTATGTTGAATAGATATGAGTGTATAGAGAGAGTGTACAGCTTTCTCTTGTTCCTGATTTTAGTGGAATTGCTTGTATTTTACTTCCATTTAATTTGATGTTGGCTGTAGGGTTGCTGTATATTGCTTTTATTGTGCTTAGATATGTTCCTTGTATCCTGGTACAAGTATTAGTTCTCTTTGAAGATCTGGTAGAATTCTGCACTAAAACTATCAGGCCCTGAACTTTTTTTGGTTAGGAGATGTTTAGTGACAGCTTCTATTTCTTTGTAGGTTATAGATCTATTTAAATTGTTTACCTGGTCTTAATTTTGGTATGTGGTAACTACCCAGAAAATTGTCCATTTCTTTTAAATTTTTCAATTTTGTAGAGTACAGGTTTTTATAATATGACCTAATGATTCTCTGGATTTCTTCAGTGTCTGTCGCTATGTCTCCCCTTTCATTTCTGGTTTTGTTAATTTGGATGTTCTTTCTCCACCTTTTGATTAGTTTGGATAAAAGTTTGTCTCTCTTTTTGATTTTCTCAATGAACCAGCTCTTTGTTTCATTTATTCTATGTATTGTTTTTCTTTGTTTCTATTTTATTGATTTTAACCCTCAATTTGACTATTTCCTGCCATTTATTCCTCTTGAGTGAGTCTGCTTCTTTTTGTTCTAGAGCTTCCAGATGCACTGTTAAGTCATTAGTGTGAAATGTCTCTGCTTCCTTTATGTAGGCACTTAGCACTATGAACTTTCCTCTTAGCACTGCTTTCATGGTTTCCCATAGGTGTGGGTACATTGTACCTTTATTTTCATTGAATTCTAGGAAAACATTAATTTCTTTATTTCTTCCTCAACTCAGGGGTGATATAACGAGTGCTGTCAACTTCCATGAATTTGTAGGTTTTCTGTCATTAGTGTTGGTTTTGAATCTAACTTTAAACCATGTGATCCAATAAGTTTTTTTTTTTTTTTGGAACTGTTCAGGTTTGCTTTGTTACCGAGTATGTGGTCAATTTTAGAGAAGGTTCCATGAGGTGCTGAGAAGAAGGTATATTCTTTTGTGTTTGGGTGAAATGTTCTGTAAATGTCTTTTAAGTTCACTTGGGTCATGACATCTGTTCTCTTATTTCTCTGTTAAGTCTCTGTCTGGACCTGATGGAGTGGGGAGGGCCTTGGACTTCACACGGAGCAGGAGGGAACCCTGACTTCTCTTAAGACCGGAGAGAGGGGAAGGGGGAGTAGGGGGAGTGGGAGGGAAATGGGACCTCCCCTCCTCCACCTTTAAAAAAATAAATAAATTAATTAATTTAAAAAAAGTTTCTGCTTGGATAATGTATCAATTGGGGATAGTGGGGTGTTGAAGTCTCCTACTATTAGATTGTGAGGTTTGATGTGCAATTTAAGCTTTAGTAATGTTTCTTTTACATATGTGGTTGCTCTTGTATTTGGGGTATAGATATTCAGGACTGTGACTTCATCTTGATGGATTTTTTTTTCCGTGATGAGTATGTAGTATCCTTCTCCATCTCTTCTGATTGATTTTAGTTTGAAGTCTATTTTGTTAGATATTAAGATAGCTACACCCACTTTTTTCTTGGATTTATTTGATTGAAAAATCTTTTCCCACCCATTTACTCTGAGGTAATGTCTATCTTTGAAGTTGAGGTATATTTCTTGTATACAGCAGAAGGATGGGTCCTGCTTTGGTGTCTATTCTGTTAGTCTTTGTCTTTTTTATAGTTGAATTAAGTCCATTGATATTGACAGATATTAATGACCAATGATTGTTAATTCCTGTTATTTTTCAGTGGTAGTTTTTGTGTGTTTCCATTTTGAGGGGTTGCTGGTGTGAGGTTATCTGTTGACTGTGTTTTAGGTTTTTGGGTTGTAATTAGCTTCCTTCTAGTACTTTCTGTAAGGCTGAGTCTGTGAATAGGTATTGTTTAAATTTGGTTTTGTCATAAAATATCTTGTTTCCTCCATCAATGGTAATTGAAAGCTTTGCTGGGTATGGTAGTCTGGACTTCTATCCCTGGTCTCTTAGTGTCTGCAGTAAATCTGCCCAGGACCTTCTGGCTTTTATGGTTTCCATTGAGAAGTTAAGTGTAATTCTGGTGTGTTTTCCTTTATGTTATGTGACTGATGTCAGATTCCCCTCTGTATGCTGTAAATACTATTGGTTAATAAAGAAGCTATTTTGGGCCCATGATAGGGTAGAGCAGAGCTAGGCAGGGGAAATTAAACTGAACGGTGGGAGGAAAAGGCAGAGTTAGTGAGAAGTCATGTAACCCTACAGGAGATAGATGCTGGAACGTTACCTGGCAAGCCACAGTCTCGTGGTGATACACAGTATAATAGAGAAAGGTTAATTTAAGATATGAGTTAGCCTGAAATACACTAAAGCTATTGACCAAACAGTATTGCAAATAATATGGTTTCTGTGGCATTATTTTGGGGCTGAGTAGCTGGAAACAAACAAGTAGCCTCATTCAATACTTGACCTTTTTCCTTTTCAGCTCTTAATATTCTTTCTTTATTATGTATGTTTTGTGTTTTGTTTATTATAAGGCAAAGAGACTTTTTTTTTTGGTCCAATCTATTTGAAGTTCTGTAAGCTTTTTGTGCTGTCATAGGGATATCCTTCTTTAGGTTGGGAAAGTTTTTTTTTCTATTATTTTGTTCAATATAATTACTGTGTCTTTGAGCTGTAGTTCTTCTCCTTCTTCTCTTCATATTCTTCTGAGGTTTGGCCTTTTCATGGAGTTCCAGGTTGTGGTAAGAAGCCCCTTGTTTGTTTCCTGGACACCCAGACTCCCAAAATAACCACACAGAAACTGTATTAATTAAATTATTGCTTGGCTAATTACTTAAGCATATTGCTAGCTAACTCTTACATCTAGAATTAACCCATCTCCATTATTTTATATTTTACCATGAGGCTCGTGGCCTACCATCAAGGTTTCAAGTGTGTCTGTCTCCAGCGGCACCTCCATGGCTTCTCTCTGATTCTGCCTCCTTTCTCCCAGCATTCAGTTTAATTTTCCCCACCTATGTAAGTTCTTCTCTATCAACAGGCCAAGGAAGTTTCTATATTCACCAATGGTATTCACAGCATACAGAGGGGACTCCCATATCACCATATTTCCTGGATGTTTTGTGTTAAGAATCTGTTGGATTTAGTGTTTTCTTTGACTGAGGAATCTATTTCCTCTATAGTATCTTCAACATTTGACATTTTCTCTTTCCATCCCTTGTATTCTGTTGGTTATGCTTGCATCATTAGTTCCTGTTCATTTACCCGATTTTTCATTCTCCATTTTCCCTTGGTTTGTGTTTTCTTTATTGCCTCTATTTCAGTTTTCAAGTCTTGAACTGTACCCTTCACCTGTTTGCTTGTTTTTTTTTATTGTTGTTGTTGTTTTCTTGAGTTTATTTAAGAGAATCATTGATTTCTTCCAAATTTTTGTCTTTTATTTCATTTCTTTTAGGGAATTTTTAATTTCCTCCTTAAGGGTTTCTATCATCCTTGTAAAGTTCTATTAAGATTGTTTTCTTTTGCTTCTTCTGTGTTAGGATGATCAAGTCTTTGGTGTGGGACAATTCTGCATTCTGTCAATTATGTTTTAAATAAATGCTGATTGGTCAGTAGCCAGGCAGGAAGAATAGGCAGGACAACCAGACAGGAAGTAGAGGTGGGTGATAAGAACAGAAGAAGTCTGGGAAGGACCTTCGGGTAAGGAGGCGTCAGGACAGGTCTGTGACTTCTTCCAAGATGTGACCTGCCCCGCCAAAAAAGGTACCAAGCCATGTAGCTAACATAGATAAGAATAAAGGGTTAATATAAGTTATAAGAGTTAATAAGAAGTGTGAGCTAATGGGCCAATCAGTTTATAACTTATGTAGACTTCCCTGTGTGATTTTCTTTGGGGCTTACTGGCTGTGGGAAATGGGCAGGACAGAAACCGCAACAAGCAGGCCCTCATGTTACAAGTCTTCCTGTGGTGTGGCCACTGGTTTCTGATGTTACTTTTCTGCTTTTCAGATTGTTGAATGAATGTTTGCATTGGCACCTACCCATCTCTTCCTCCAGTTGGTGACAGCAATGTATTTGCCTCTTGGTCAAATCCTTGCAGTGGCTGTCTGTGTCTTAGGGAGCCACTCAAGTCTCTCTTGGTCCACAATTTTGGTCCATTGTATGTAGTTGAGGTCCTCTGTCTGCAGCTGCAGCTCTTGGTCCACTGTGCAGTTGCAGCCTGTGGTTCAGAGTTCCTCTGAGGTTGCAGGGGTTGGGTGAGTTTGGGGGTAAAGTGTGCATGTAGTTTACAGGGTTCAAACAATAGACTGGTATTTTTTTTAATCAAAATCATTACACAATACACATTAGGTAGCACTCCACATTAAAAATGCAAACTATTTAAAAATATTTCTGTATTAGAGAATATCTACTAAACAGAGAAATATACATGGCAAATAATTCTTCTAACAAATCCAAAGGGATTTTAAGCAGAATAATAAATTTATGGCTCTTCAAAATTCTTTGATTATTCATGTTAATTGGATGCATAAATCTAAAGATACATCATTGAAGAGAATGAGATATTTCTAAGAATGATGACTTACCATTTAAAATTAATATTTTGCATGAAAATTTCCTCTCACAGTGATGCCTGGAAAGGAAAAATGTTCCTAGGAAGAACATAATCTCAGATGGCAGGCAGATTCATATTGCACTCATCTACATCTCCCACAGAGTTACATTTTATTCAGATTGATAGTCTGAGAGCAACAAGTTTCTGCCATTATGAAAAATAACAAAGGAGTATCTATAAGTCATCATATCTCACTGTGCCTTGCATAGATATTTTGTCTTCGATACAGAAGCCCCTGCCCAATGTGTATTGTATCCGCTTTCTGACATTTTCTAAAGCTTAGTGAGAGTTTACTAAACGTAGCTTGTTTGATTATACTAAACATAGCTTGATGTCAACACAACCATATTGGAGAGAGCATCTTTCAGGGGGATAAAGCATGTCTAACATACAGCAATAAAATAGGGAAAGTCTTGCTAGTGCTGTTGCCTGTGTGTTCAGGTATTTCTTTATGAGCAGAAGCATTGAGTGTGCAATTCTTAGCATATTAACTATTACAACATATTTGGGGAAGTGAAGGTTTCTAGACTGTTTTTGCTTGTGTTATCAGAACTTTGCACATACTTTGACTATGCTAGATCCCCGCTTAGCAGCTAATTGAAGAGATGAGTAAATAATCTCATGTCAGAGAACATGTCTACAAATATCCACTGTGCGGTCATCGTATACAAAGCACTTGAGGCACAGATATGGCTTCTCTGAATGTAAAGATTAAATTAAATGATAAAGAATGTACAAACTACTACATAGTAAACATATTTCTCATTCCAGACTATTATATAACAATTTTCAGTGCAGGTATTAGGGAGAATGGGGAACAGGTCTGTTATCGTTGCTGATATTTTTGAGGGGATAGTATGCTTGAATCCAAGGCCTATCACAGAATTAATACATTTTCTACCACTGAGGACTATTTACACATATACATATACCTTATCAGAATGGCAATGTCATGGACTGTGTCTTCAAATACATTAGACTACTTCCACATTTTGTGCTTGAATCCAGATGGGGCAGAGTTTAGGTGGAAAAAAAGAACCCCAAACTGATTTCACTTCTAAAACCTAGGATATTATCATGGCTCAAGAGATTTGTTCAAAAAATTAGTTCTAACTTGAGTTCTAACTCAAGCACTAGAAGAACAATGATAACTAATATTCATTGATCTTCTAATATATTTTTGTGACTCTTTGTATTATAAAATCTTTGTGTATGCAATACCTCATTTAAACTTCATGATTGGCTCAACAAAGTACATGCTAGCATTGCTATTATTCAAAGAAGAGGAGAATGAGTCACAGAAACATTGACTGGCTCAAGACCACAGCATCAGTCTTGCCAAATCACTCTGCATGATAAACTTAGGGTAGAAGATTGGTAAATTTCAAGATAGTTGCCAAGGTGTACTGAGAAACAAGAAGTCCTCCAAACTATATCAGTATAAACTGGGAGAGTACCATTACCACACCAGAAACTTTGAAATTAATGAAACACAATTTGAGAAGAATAATTATTATACACCTATTATCTTATTTTGTAATTAAGAATCACAAGCATTGTTTGTTATGAGCCATTATTCATGGTGAGTTTTTCTAAGGAAAAGATATTTACCTTGATTGTCTAAACAGAGTGACAAGAGACTCACTTAATTAAGCTCATTATAAACTATGCAAAGCTCATTTTTTCTCCCCTGGAAATAAATTTAACATACTACATAAAACCCCATACCACCTTGAGGCTGTAAGGAGTTTAAGAAGTATACAAAACTGTTATTGAGTACAAAACAACTTTCCAAACCTGAATAGGCTGCCAAGTCTTCATTACTCTATAATAAAATTTCCCAACAATTGCATTAAGTCAATTGCAACCAAATCCCTGGTCCCACATCGAAATTACCTTTTTCCTAGAACTTACTACCACACAGGCATCACTTTAATTATTGCCAGTTTTACATACTGTATGAACTTAACTTGGGTGCCTGGTTAACTGATTGAAAATAAAGTTAACGGGACTGAGAAGATGACTTAGTTATTTGTTCAAGTATGCAGCACTGAGCTTGATTCCCTACACTCACATAAATGCCAGGTATGGTGAAGTGCATCTGTGACCCTAGTGCTGCCAGGGTGTAGACAGATGCTTCCCAAAGGCTCATGGCCAACTAGCCTACCTGAAATGGTGAGTTCCAAGATCAGTGAGAAATATGAGAGACTCTGTCTCAAAAACTAAAGCAGAAACTTATAGTTATGAAGATATCCAACATTGACACTTTGTGCACATTTATGCATGCATGTTCAAATGCACCTACACATCCAGGCATTAAACACACACACACACACACACACACACACACACACACANACACACACACACACACACACACACACACACACACACACACACACACACGGGGGAGTGAGAGGAAAGAGAGAGAACCACTCACATGGTCTAAGTCAGTGGTGCATTATATTGTATTTAGCAATGAGAAATGAGTGGAACTCTTAGTATAATTTTTGAGAAATCAAATGTGCAGTCAGCTTTGACATGCATCCCTTCATGCTAATGACCAATAACTTTGATGAAACATTGAGGAAAAATATTGGTTATATATTTCACAATCTGTAAAGTGTAGAGAGAAATTTGGATTTCCTCTCATAGAACGTAGAAACTTTGAAAGAAGATGAGCAGTTTTGCTTGTTCTGATTTAGAAAAGTAATTCCCCACCCCTGCTACTTTGATTTAGAGCCTCGGCAGACTTTTAAAATGAATTCATAATGTCAGAAAGGAAAAGAAGTTATGGTAAATCCCAGTAAAAATAAAAAGCAAAAGTCACGAAATAGAAATTAATGAACATTTAAGCAGAAGATAAAGGGCTAAAAGCAAAAGGCTGAAAGGTTACATTTTTTTTAGGGTGAGTCTAAAGGCTAAACCCCATGAGATGAAGCATCTAACATACTCATGTAAATTTGATCAAGAATTGAGCACAAAAGTTGTAAAGACTAAAGCTGGGCATTAAGAAAAGAGAGACAAATACTTTTTAAATGAAAACTGAAGAAAGCTCAGAGATTAGTGAAAAAAGAAAAGAAAAAGAGAGGGAAGGAGTTTACGTGAGAAACGAACACAGGGGAAGAGTAAGATTTAAGAGACCTTCAATGACTTTAGACAGCATCCAGACAAAATGGGCATACTGAGTCATCCATGTTTGTCCTTATTACTTAGCGCATGAATCCCACCCAGGACACAAACAGAAAAGTGGAACCCTATTGCATTCAATGACATCTAAATAGGAATCTCAGGCTCCACAAATTCTCTAAATCATATCCACCAGAAGTTTCTTAAGTCACCATTGTCCCAAACCCACGAGCAAAATTTATTGGTGATGGTATCACCTCAAAAACTTTATGTCTCATATCTATCTCTTAGTGACTATGTGACATTGGGGGTAGTTTCTCAATCTCTAAGTCCAAAAATACTTCTTTGAGCTATAAAAACAATGGCAATACTAATCATGACAGAGGTATTAAAGATATCACTTCATCTGTGTCTTATTATTTGGCTTCTTACTTCTTTATTAATGGAGATAAAATTTGCCAAGTAGCAAACAATGTCCAGACTTGTCTCCATAATTCTGGCATCCACCTATGGGACCAGTACTCATTTCAGGGTTGGGATCAACACACACATTCTCATTTTGAGATTAATCCTAACCAGAGGCTCACAGAAAATATTTATCCCCGATGGTCTCAAAATGTAGCTCATTCCTACAAATCTCAAGTTGCAATTCGCTAAAGAAAGAGGATGGGCAGCAGAGATCAAATAAACAAGTTAAGGAAAAAGAGCTAACAATAATTTAATGATGTCTCTTTTTCAATGTTTTAGACTCCACAACGTATGCACATTTTCTGTTCAATGCATTTGATACGGACCACAATGGCGCTGTGAGTTTTGAGGTAAGCTTTAGACTCCTGTTCTACCATTTGATGTAAGACATTTTAAAAGGGATTTTGTTCTTTGTAGTAGAAAGTTGGGGGTTTGATATTTGTTTATTTTTGAAATGTCCAAGAACACCTCCTTCCTCTTTATTATGTTGTAATGCAATTGTTTTTATCTTTCCAAAGTTGGACAAATTACAACCTACATTTAGTCTACTTTCAAAGATGTGCTATCTGTTCGTGCATGGCTTTCCTCAACAGCAGCATGAGGACAATCCCAGAAGGCTAATGACTGATCTGGCATTTACTGGTACTTACTATGGGCCAGTACTTGGAAACAAAGATGTAATATACTTAATCTTTGCTGCAGGAACCTAGTAAATGTAAAGTAATGAAAGATATGTAATACAAAAATAATTCTCCCTTCACCAGCCCTAGAAGTTTGCAGTAAAATTAAAAATTACAAGTGATCGAGTTTATTTAATGGTTAAGGAAAATTAGAAGTCTTCTTTTCCCCTATATCTTAATACTGGACTAAGTTATTTTCAGATTTATTTTAAATGCTAAGAATGCAAATATATGAGGGAATAAAACATCTAATAACATAGTACATTTCTGATACTAAATGAAGTTCATCTAGCAGTATTGTAGAAAGGCTTAAATTGAATTCTAGTTCCTTTTTAGTAAGGTATACCAAATATTCTGTAAGTTACTCAAGATTTTGGAGACGCTTGTTAAAAATCAATGGAAGGGGTATAATAATGTTTTTCCCATGTAACACATGATTATAAATAAGCCTCTTTCTCAAAAAAGTCTCTATATATTCATTTTTCCTTTTATTTTGTGATGTGTGTATGTGCGTGTGTCCATACGTGTTGCCATGACACATGCAGTTTAATCAGAAACCAATTGGCAGTCATCAGTTCTCTGCTCCCAGCATGAGGATTAGAAGGCAAGACAAATCAGAGCAAGTATGTGTGCAATATCAGTGTCCAGCTTTAAACAGGAATGAAAAATGATGACTTGGAAATGATCAGAGAGGAGTCAGGGTTCTGGACTAAAGTGATAATGGCCAAGAGTGACGGTGCTTGCCTGAGCTCAGTATGAGTATTAAGAGTGACTTTTCCCAGAAGGGGACAAAGGTTTTATTGGCATCAATAGACTCCACTGAATGGGACATATTATCTAGAAAGGAGGCAAAAGAACATATGCAGTAGACTGACACAAAAATACCTTTGGGTATATCTTCAAAAATATTTTTTAAAATAATACAATTTTTACTGTATCTTGTCTAAAAATACCATATTGGCAACATAGTCTAATAATACAGATATATCTATTTACAATTTTAAAAGACAAGTGTGTCACTATGTCCTGATACTGTTATAAAGCATGAAAAGCAATCTCTACCACTTGGGAAGATTTTGCCTTCTAAGAGACCTCTATGGTTCCTTAATGTTGAACTTGGGTGATTGTTTTATTGTAGGAAACAATTGCTCTCCCAAGGGAAATTTTAAATGTAATGGAATAAGTATTTAGCAATACCATCTGCTGTCATCATGTGCGATATTTAAGGGCTGTTATGAAGGGCATTAGAAATGGTTCTTAGTTTTGAGTATTCTCATCGTCTAAATAATTCATTGTACCTAAAATGCCTTTATAGTCGAGGAATGCATGATACCTAGCGAACCATCTATGCATCCATCTAGTGTAGTTAGAATCGCCCTGCAGCGCTTTAGCAAAGTGACAAACCTGGGACATTGGTGTCAATGGTGGGATTTATGAGAGGCTGTGCTTATAATCTTGTATTCTGAATAGATACTATCTAAAATTGGATTTTAATATCAAATTAGAATATAATTAAAACAGTATTTCAATCTGATTAACAAAATTCATAGTTGTTTGAGCTATACACTTTTCTCTGCCCTTCCTCTCCCCTCCCCTTCAACTCTCTCCCATGGTCCCCATGCTCCCAATTTACTCGGATCTTGTCTTTTTATACTTCCCATGTAGTTTAGATCCATGTATGTGTCTCTTAGGGTCCTCGTTATTGTCTAGGTTCTCTGGAATTGTAGGCTGCTTTTCTTTGCTTTATGTTTAAAAACCACCTATGAGTGGATGTTCAATTGTACCCTCAAGAACATGTGTTCAACTATGTTCATATCAGCATTGTTTGTCATAGCCAGAACCTGGAAACAACCTAAATGCCCCTCGACCAAAGAATGGATAAGGAAAATGTGGTACACTTACACAATGGAATACTACACAGCAGAAAAAAAATGACATCTTGGAATTTATAGGCAAATGGATGGAGCTAGAAAACATCATATTGAGTGAGGTAACCCAGAACCAGAAGATGAAGCATCTATTATTTTACTTTGTAATTTCTGTGTCCGGGAGATGATAGATAGACAGGCAAACAAAAAAAACGGGAAAACAGATACTATAGGATTGTGTTAAAGTATCCAGGAGATATATTATTTAGGGGATATATTTTCTATTTTGAAAGTGTAGAGGAGGATGAAGCTGACACACATTAAAAAAATTCTAATTAGGATCCTGACAAAGTAAATGAGACCAGCTAAGAAAATGAACCTGTGGCAGAACTGACTGCAAGAGCAATGACCAATGGTTTTCATTTATTATGTCTTGAGAAACAAGCAGAAGCTGATCAGGGAATACAGGCTTGATACGGGAAGTGTGAGGGAGACCCTGAGTGCCATATATCATGCTGGGAAGAAAGATAAAACATCTGTAGATCTTCTGGAAGACAGGAGAAAAATAGATGAGAGGGTGGGGAAAGGAAGCAGAGGCTGCCTCTAAGGCAGGCTGCCAACTAAGGAGGCTGAAGACTGTCTTTTAGAAGAAAAGGATATGACTGAGAAGGTTTCAACAGGGCTGTTCATGTGTATGAACTATGTTCCTGGAACTTGGAGTGCAATTAGAAGCTATTTATTCTAAAAGTCCAGACAGAACCTGATGAAAAACTGAACTGCAGTAAAAGCCTTTGAGATAAGGAGAGAGATGAATTCAAAATTATTAAACAAGAGCATCATAGAATTGTAACCATCTGACAAGTTTAAGAGAGAAGAGTTTGGGCTTCGACTACACTCTGAATACAACGCTACAGGAAGGGAGGCTGAAGGAAAAAAGGGAGATTTTTGTAAATTATCAATCATTGGTCCTAGGGTAGAATTTCCAGAGGTAACAAAATACCTTATCATGCATACTCTGTCCTCAGGAAGACCTCAGGCATTGGTTTGAAAATTCTGCACCAGAAATCTCAAACATCATCTTATCAAAACTTAAGAAATATCCTATGAAGGGAAAAGCAGAAGGTGGCAGTGATTGAGGAAGTGTGAGCCAAGAAGTCAAGTCTGGGTGAGCAGGGTTATCCTGAAGGCAGAAACAGCAGTTACTGGGCCAAAGGTAACAGTGCAAAGGTGCCCAAGATCTCCTGAAATGCATACTTCTAGTATGTTAAGTCTTCCTAAGGAGAATATCCTATCAGTACTTTTTATAGAAGGCTAATACCAGCATAGCTGCAATGTAACTATGGTTTTAATGTCAATAGTCTGGTTCAAGTACTAAAAAAAAATCATAATAATTACAGAGAATGGCAGAGGTGAAAGCTACTACTGATTCCACTACTTCGAAGAATTTGTCTACCAAAAACCTGATATTCTGCTATTGATGTCTCACGAACTTTGTGTTCAGTTTTGCATGTGCATTACCTATTGTCAATGATGTGGGATAATATATAGCAATGCTTTTATAATGCTTTGTAAAATACTAGTAATTAAGATTAGGGCTTATTTGGATTTGGGAGGTTAGCCATGACAGTTGTGTGTGATATTCATATTGGTAGAATGATTTACTTTTAGTATAAACTACTGAATTCATAAATGTCAATAGATACTGAATGAAATTCAATTTTTAAACTGGGCTACTGCAGTTATATTTCTAAATTAATTAGCTACCTGGAGTGTATCTAGAAGATAGAATGGTTTGAGAGGGAATACATTTTTAATAGCAACAACCAACAGCATCCTGGGACAAACAACACAGACCATTCTGATTTTGAGATAAAGAAATGTGGAAGATTTCTAGTATTTGCTTAATGGTGAAAGAAAGAAATAACAAGTCAGGTGGGACCTACTTCTGATTATGACTAGATTCAACCTCCTTCTTGCTACCAAGTGGATGTGGGAGCCTCGATTTAATACTTAAACCTTCTAAATCTTAATATTCATATCACTACAACACCAGCAGTGAGGCAAATTCACAGATCAGCATACAAATGGGAGTGGTGGGTTTGACTCTGAGTCTGGCACCAAAAAAAAAATGCTCAATGTTTGTTAGATTTTAGCAATAACATTTATGACTTCAGGAAATTTATAAGAAAGGTAATTAACTCTGGCATTTATCATCACGTTACACACTGTAATCTAGAGTAAACATATTCATGCAAAGACTAGATGACTAGCTAAATCATGTGAAATTATGACAGATTTTTATCTCAGAATTAGCATTCGCTGTATTAAGTGCTTAATTGTTAGCAATAATAGCTACTCAACGGTAAAAAAAACATGCTTATACAACTTTCATTATTTTAGGCATTATATTGAGTTAATTACATAATATTAATTTCTGTAACCCTTCTAGGTACTATGGTTATCTCCTCTTAGCAAATGATAAAAGGGAGTAACAAAGTTAAATATTCTGCCCTAGTTACACAGAATGTATAACTCCCAAGATTCAAATTCAGGCTGCCTGGCCTCAAGCCGTGGTTGACACACATATAATTCTCCAATTTCATATATGTCTCACACCAGAAATCACCACAGCTGGCTGAATTTTGTCTTTAAAGAGACTTTATACTTTGGAATTATAACAACATAAATGAACAGATAACAGAGAGATAATTCATATACATTACAGCACATGCATAATATTAATGTCTCCAACAGTCTACAATAAACTATAATCAAATGTGTTACATCTGTTCAACAAAATATAAGAACCAGAGCCGCTATTGGCCATCCATCCATGTACTCACTGAGCACATGTTTAGGCTTTTCCCAGCCTCTCCTGCACTGTGGAAGGATTAACTGAGGTTTTGTGGACCGAGAGTGTTGGGAATAGTTTTCCATCCAATCTCCTCTGTGGAAATCTCAAGTTCAAGTGTCTCAGAAGACCTTTCAGCATAATAGAAGGGACGTGGATCCTTGATGAACCAGAGTCACCTTCATATTATTTCATGGTGTATAAGTTATAAATTATCTCTTATTTTGCAGTCACAGATGAAGCTTTTAGTATCCTTTGATTAAGATAATAAATGGTGATAATATGTAGATAGGTAGCTAGATGATAGAGAATATATAAGAAATAGATAAATGATAGATATTAGATAGATAAATCAATAGATGATAGATAAGAGATTTTAGATGATAGATGATAGAAAGATAGATAGATAGATAGATAGATAGATAGATAGA
>LOEQ01002260.1:28492-46105 GCA_001685075.1 Bramus lutescens | reverse complement strand
GGGAGTTCAGTCCAGTGCTCCAATGTGGGTCTCTGTCTCTATCCCCATCCATCGCCAGATGAAGGTTTCCTACAAAGCCAGCAGTGACTGTGAGGCTCACATTTGTAGCTTGGTATGCTATATGACCACAGGCCTCGACCTCAGTCAAAACTAAAAGGGAAGCCTGGAATTTGAACCAGAAATCTGTTTCTGCTTCCAACACCGCTGTTCCAAGCTCAGTGCTGTGATATTTGTCACAGCCCTGAGCACCCGTCTACAGAGTGAATACAGCAGCACAGTGTGCATTCCTCAGGTGACATGAGCAGCTGGCATTTTCTAACACAGGGGACTGCTGAGCCAGACAGTCCTCAAAGTAACAATGTCTCATCATTATTACATTAAATTTCTGTATCTTAGGGCCATTTACCCACTAATTCTTCTTCCTTAGGAAAATAAGACAGAATTTGGGGAAAAAGAGAAAAAAGTTTGAGGCAGAATAATTTCTAAAAAGAACCATTTTAATTAATTTACATATTCCACAATAGGAAGTAATGAAATGAGTTGTTTTATATCCATGTCACTGCGCAGCATGCAAGCTTTCAATGAAGCCATGGAGGTACTGAAATTAGAGTTCAGTGACCATAACATGTTAGAAAAATAGTGAGAGAAAAATGAAGGGAGACTATCATCATGATAACTTCAAGTTCTGGTCCACGGTTGCATAAAATTACATTTCCATTAATCTCTCTGGGTGGTGGTGGATTGCCATTTAAAATATGATTCTTGGGGGTGGAGTGATGATTCTGCATTTAAGAGCATGGGTTGCTCTTCTAGAGGACAAGGGGTTCAGTTCTCAACACCCACATGGCAACTCACAACTGTCTGTAGCTCCAGTTCCAGGGGATCCAGTTCCCACTTCCGGCCTGTAAAGGCCCAGACATTCATGCAGGCAAAACTCCACATCACAGAGTAAAAAAGAAATATTAAAAAAAAATAACTGTCTTCAATGTGATTCTTATTGTGGTTCAAAATGTTCAGAAGTCATTGATTAAACTATTATATCAAGGCATAAAATTATTCCTGTTTTGTAAATATGATACATTTTTATGAGTCAACCATACAGTTACTTCAAAGAGGTCAAGAAGGATTTTCAGTGATGTGACAAAATATTTGTAATATTAAGTAAAAATACCAAATAATATGTGATGTTAGTCACTAGTAAAATGCTGATATAAGAGCAACAATGATATAATGTTCAACATGCATGTGTAATCTTGTAACATATGCATATGGAATAAAATATATCCAATATCTATAATGCATTTAAGATCATATGTATGGCTTTTATTATAAATGTATGCTCAGATATATGTGAGAAAATACAGAATGGAAATATTTAATATTAGCAGATGTTAGACTTATGGGTGCTTACAGGATTTTTCAGTACAGCTTTCTTTATATTAGAAATTATATTTGTAATTGTATTTACTGTACACATATTTATGAATATTGTTTAACATTCACCAAATCCTTAAAGGTCACCGGAAAGGTTAAACCAAAGAACTTATAATTTAATGTAGTATAGCTATAATCACTTTCCAAGGCGCTAATTATTTAAAAAGATATGACTCCACCTGGAAGGCCCACGCAGGCAGATGACGCCCAGAAGGCCCACTCAGGCTGACCAACTCAACTATCATCCAGTCTCAGATCCAGCTCTTTGACTAGGTTCAACCCAATATTGACTCCATCCATGAGCTACTAGAGTACACAAAGGAGCTTGTCCTGCAGAATCAGCTGTCATTGCGAATAGGGCCAGCCCCAGAACGAAGCTGCTCTGACTGTAGCCCACCCGGCTTGCCCTGCTGGGAGACTGACAGCGTGGGCAGTGGTACTGTCTGCAGGCTACAAGCACAAAGGCGGAGATGTGGGGCAGCCTGGAGCTCTCACGGAACCTGCCCCCGATTCCCTGCCTAGCTACAAGATCACTCTGACTCTGGACAACACCAGGATAGATGAGATGAATCTCAGCGGTGATCCGGTATTCACAGTGCTTCAAAACCTTGAACCAGTCCAATGACTGGTTGAAATGAATATATGCAAGTAAAGCTGTTTGGGCAAAAACTATACTGCATATTATACAGTTTAGTATACACTGCCATTTACCATGTCATTGCATCGAATAAATATGCAGTGGAGAGGTGGAAACGATGGAGTACCAGAACGGTGCATGCTCCGTGGAGAGAAGTGGAGCTAGAGATGGCAGTGTTAAGTGTGAGAGAAGAAGGGTAAGGTCAATGGTGGAACACGTTGCCCAGTTGGGTAGGCAGGGTGGTGTGCAGCAGCCTGGAACTTGTGCAGACTCAACACCTGAACACGCTGCCCACCAGCATGGCCACCCTGGCTCTGAGCAATGACAGGAAATCCAAGACGAAGAAAACAAGTTACGGCACACACAAGTGTCTTAATGACTTCCTGTGCCTAGTCCGTCACCTCTGTAACCTTTAGCGAGTCATTTACTGTTTCCTATCTGGATTTTGTTGCATCTGTCTCCAGATGGGTTATTCTCAGTCAGCGTGGTCTTTGACTGAGAAGAAAGGACGACTAAAGCTTGGGAAACAGCAGCTGCCCTGAGACACTGAGTAAAGGGATGTCATATGAAAAAGAAAGACCTCCGCTGAGCAGGACTGGGTTCTTACTATGTCAGTCCTTGCATCTCTGTCCTCTAGAGAAGGGTCTACAGTAGTTGTACTTTTGGTTACGGATGGGTTTTTCAAGTATATGGTAAGCCAAATATGAGAGCGAGAGAGAAAGAGAGAGAGAGAGAGAGTCTCTCTCTCTCTCTCTCTCTATATCAAAATATTATCAAATTGGTCTCTAAAAGCCTCCAGCAGAAATCAGCTGAGGAAGTCTCTTAAAGACTGAATTTCCTGATAGAGAACCCTGGGCAGAACAGTGTCCCCTTGGGCAAGGTGTTCAAGTGTGAGAAGGACAAGTAACACCAGGGAAGTAGTATCATCAAATTGAGAATTATAGACATTTACACACATCCAGCAGAAACTGACTGGGGAAATTGAGGGAGTCAGCTGTAGTTTCTACTTCGTTCCCCCTTAGGCATTTTCATAACACAGGATAGAGAGCAGTAGTCCTGTTGGGAATGGCTTATCTATAGCTATCTTATAATAAAAAAGATAGTTTTACTCCTGGGCTGTTTTGTTCTCCCCCTTCCCAGTTAGGGCAGGAACCTTGGGTCACAGCCACTGCTTAATGTAAGCCTGCTCAAGTTATTTAGAACTTACAAGGACTGCAAGCATAAAAGGAGTGCTTTCCTTAGTAAGACTAGAAATTACAGAATAACTGGAGACAACAATGTGATCTTTATTGGTTCACAGGAATGAAAAGGCCAGAAATGGCTCTGACTGCATACTGAGGTTGGCCCAGTTTGACAGCAAGATGCTACCAACAGCCCTTGAACTTTGTGATTGACTGTTCCTGTCATACAGGGATGAGCAACTTTAATCTGGTTAACATTCCTTAGAAGAGTCCAAGAACCTCAGCATCACTTAGACTTGGACTAGGTTCAATAATAATGTCAGCCACAAATCTGGTGGTCTTGGTCAGAGGTGACACTAGAGTCAGGGATGATTGTTAGGTTCCTCTATTGGTGCATGAAACACTAAATAGAAACATATCCAAATGAAAGACCCCCTTTATTAAGAAAGCAAGCAACAAGAGTTCCCATTGTGTTAAGAGGACTTTCAATATTTCATTTTGGACAAATTAAAACAAAATAAAGTGCAGAATGGCATATTAAGCTACCATTTATTTTTTTAAAGGAGAATGTATATAAATAAATATACCTAGTCACAAAAATCTGTTGGAATAGAAATAACTAATTTCAGTTTGGGAAGGGAAGATCTTTCCACCAGCTTTCTTACATAAATTTTAATTTGTGAGCTGTATATACATACAGCTAACAGCTAACAGCTCCAAAGGCACCACCAAAGAAAGAAAAACACTATGTAAAAACTGGCACAGGAAAACAGCTGTAAAATGATGGGATGCAGAAAAGGAGAGAGAATTCAAGTTCACCCAAAGGGTAACTTCTGGATTTCCCGCACTTTTTCATTTTGAACAAGAGACTGTCACTCCTGAGTTTATCACATTGTAATATTGACTTCATATAACAACAAATACACAAGAATGTTCTCAGGTTAACCTGGATCTCTTCCCCTGTAAACAAATCCATTTAAAAATTAGCTGAGGAGTCCAGAGTAAAAACAATTTCATGGCCAATGCCCTCTACAAGGACTGTTAAAGGTATATTAACCCTTTCAATCATTGTAAAATCTTTATGAGGGAGATATTGTCCTCATTTTTATAAATATGAAATTAGAGATAAAGGATGTTAGTTTGAATCCACTCACTGTGGCTCTAATTTTTTTAAACGACTGTCCAAATACCAATTATAACTTGACTTCTTCTTAGAGAGTACAGATTATTTGTTTCTCGTGGACAACCTGCATTTCTTACTCATGAATATTATTTCTTCTTTTAAAGAATGTGTGTGTGTGTGTGTGTGTGTGTGTGTGTGTGTGTGTGCACGCTCTGCTGTCTAGGTACTCACATATAAAGGTATAATTTCCAGTACCATGGTTAATTTAACTCAGTTGCTAATTAGATGAAAATGTTAAAGGGTATGGTACAGTTCATACTTACAAAGAACTCTGAGGAACTGAAGACTAAAATACATTGGAAACACGTTCAAAATCCAGAGGGTTGTTAATTTTTCTATGATCGTTTAAGAAGGAATTTTACCCTATTCTAAATTCTATTTTAATTTCATTTTAGGATTTCATCAAAGGTCTTTCCATTTTGCTTCGGGGGACAGTACAAGAAAAACTCAACTGGGCATTTAATTTGTATGATATAAACAAAGATGGCTACATCACTAAAGAAGTAAGAGATGACACACCAATTTAAGTATCCTCTGAGATAGTTTTGATTAATTTCAGAGTATGAAAAAATTTCAATGATTACTTTAAAAGTCACATTTTATGAAATCGAAACTATTTTGTGATATGTTAGTAGAAATGGGATACATTCTAATAAAAATGTAACAGATAGAACTTATTTGTAGTAAATCTCCAAAGAAAACATATCAATATTATACTCCCTTTTTTCTGTTGATAATATGGGGGAAAGTCAGGATCCTTGGGAGTGGCAGAGGCCTTCTCATATCAGGTAGACAACAGTTTGGGGGCCAAGGATTTCAGAAAATCAACAGCCACCAAAGCTATACCACCCAGTGGTTGTCAGGTATTTCCCTTGTTGGGAATGAATCAGAACAATGTTGTGCTTAACAAAAAGAACTGGAGGTATGTTAATAATGTGGCATTCGCAAATTAAAATGGTTTGCTGATTTAAAACAACAGAATATAAGGGATGAGGGAAGGTAGTCACCCTTTGTGTAGGATGCTAATAAGGTTGAAAGAACATTCTGCTGGAAGCCTGAGCATATTTAAGGGTCACAAGGCCTATATTTCTCTCTGCATTGTTATCTTCCCCAGAGTGAAGGTTTGAACAAACAGTCCCATTTGAGATAAGGTTCTCAGGACCAGTGACATGAACATGCTTTTCGGGATACAGACGTCCTGTGACAGGGCACCACTGGTTGATTAGTCACCACTTGTCTCTTGGGCTGAGGATACATGGTGTCAGATTAGGTATCATCAAGGAGTGCTGAATTTTAGACTTCATGAGAAGATACGCTTCTTCCATAAGTTTGGTATAGCATGACTATCCACTGCCTAGGTACCTCAAGAACATTAAGGAACCTAGAGGACATGAAGAATTTTAGTTCTTCCTAATTAAACCATTCTTTCGTTTGCTGCAATGCTGAGAATTGAACACAGTGCTAATGGTCTATCCCTTTTCTATGTTTAATACAGCTCATCAACTCTGCCTACAGCTTACTTATATCTTACTATTTATCTATGTTAGAAACACCTTATGAAGTTTCATTTTTTACAAACTGCTTTATCATGCAATACATACTCTCAAAAGTAAATATGAACAGAACTGTATCATCTGCTGAATCTAAGATGGGTTTCATGTCGGATAATAAATCTAAATATTTAAGAAACTAGATATTACTTTTGTCTTATAAGATTAAAATGATATGGAAAAAACAGATTTTACTTTAAAAGCTAATGAAATGTTAAGGTGCTTCCTAGTCAAAATATTTGAATTTGTGTTACTTTTTCAGTTAAAGCAAAATTAGGAAAAAGTGATAAAAATAAAAAAAAAAGTCTCCAGGGACTTTACTAATTACTTATAATTAGTACATAGTTTTAGTTTTAAATGTAAAATATTTCTAATAAGTAGAAATCAATAAATGTGTAATAGTCCAGTAAAATAAAGTCTATGTACTTTTTGAAAACGCATTAAATCAGACTGTTCCTTTCCCAACCAAGTGAGATACATGGGAATCTACTTCATTGCAAAACTGAAATCTCACAGTCGATTGTTACATTCAGATTCCACTGCTTTGGGGCTGTTGACTTCTGGCAAACTAAAAGGCACCTCAGAAAGAATTTAAGAAACAAGTGAATGAAACACAATCTCTTAATGCATCTGGATGCACTTCTTCACTTGGTGTGCAGCCTCACATGAGTACCTTTCCATTTCAGGAAATGCTGGACATAATGAAAGCAATATATGACATGATGGGGAAATGCACATATCCTGTGCTCAAGGAAGACGCTCCCCGACAGCATGTGGAGACATTTTTCCAGGTAGGAATGAGAGATGCAAAGGAAGGTAGGAGGGAAGACAGCTATGAATAGGTTTGATACTTGCAAAGCACCTTGAAAAAAAATGGAAAGAAGAATGTTGATTCACAGAGACAAAATGGAAAGGAAAATGTCTATTCACAGGGACAGAACAATGGGACACACAGTATCTTAATTTCATATTTTGGGCTTTTGAATTCATTGTTAAAGAAAATTGTAACTCCAGAAGTCACTTTATCCTGACTAAGCCATTCTCCTGTTTCAAAAATGTTGTCATGCAGCTCCTACAATAACCTTAAAAATAAGTTCTCAATAATACCCTCCCATTTTACAGAAGGAAAAATCAAGACTCTCCATTTCCACAAACTGCATGAACTCTGTCTTATTTAGAAATCAGTTTAGATGATTCATGCTTCACATTGTGTGGAAAAGGATACAACCTAGAATGATTTGGCCCCACCATTGTAGGAAGTCACTAGCTCCTCCTAGCATGGAATTGTCCCACTAACGTATCATGTGCTACATTCTTATCTGTGTCAGTCAATTAGGTATGGGGAGACTATCAAAAGGCCATCCAATACAATGCTTTGTTCTTTTCTTTCTCAACAGAAGATGGACAAAAATAAAGATGGTGTTGTTACCATAGATGAGTTCATTGAAAGTTGCCAAAAAGTAAGTAAGAAAAAAAAAACTCTCCCTTTTGTTAGTGTCAGCTAGAGTGGGCACAGCCAATGGGAAGTAAGCAAAATAGAAATCAACTGTAGAAGCTGAGCACAATAACGAGACAATCTTCTCACCTGGAAACAAACAGACTTCTGTGCACATCCAATTTCATAGATTGCCTATCCTGAGGCAAAAATTACACACATCATCCCTTTGTTTCTGGAAACCTTTAGAGGTTACTCATTACTGATAAACAAAAACATAGATGTCATGTGGTGGTGCATGCCTTTAATCCCAGCATTCAGGAGGCAGAGGCAGGCAGATCTCTAAGAGTTCAAGCCCAGCCTGGTATACAGAGGGAGTTCCAGCACAGCTAAGGCTACACAAAGAAACCCTGTGTCAAAAAAAATCAAAAACATAGATTTAAATTACTGCTTCAGAAGCTGGAGAGGTGGCTCAGTAGTTGAGTGCCTGCTGCTCCTTTTAGAGTTCTAGAGTTTGGTTCCCAGCACCAAAGGCAGGAATCGCACAATGGCCTGAAAGTCCAGTACCATGGGATCTGAGACTCTCCTCTGGACTCTGCAGGCACATGCATGCTTGTGTTCACATACCTACACGCAGATGTATACACATATAATGAAAGAATAAAACTGTAGGCGGAGAATGCTTGTTTCCCAGCTGCTAAGAACCAAATAATCACACAGAAACTATATTAATTACAACATAGCTTAGGAGTCTTATTAGCTAACTCTTAAATCTTAAATCAACACATTCCTATTATTTTGTGTTTTACCATGAGGCTTGTGGTTTACCAGTAAGGTTTTGGGGCATCTGTCTTCTTTGGCAGCTACATGGTGTCTCTTTGACTACTCTCTCTATATATGTCCTCCAGCCTGGCTATAATATTCTGCCCTGCTATATGTTGAAGCAGCTTCTTTATTAAGCAATGATAATAAAATATATTCACAGTGTACAGAAGGGAAGCCCATATCACAAAACTTTACTCTTTCTAAGACATAGTTCATTTAAAACATTGTTTATTTATTGTATCTTCATAGATTTAAAAATCCAGTGTCACAAACTATAGAAGCTTGAGTTGGTCTTTGGTTTGTTTCTTTTTTTAATTTTAAATTTCTGTCTGTGTATGTATGTTATGAGGAAGGAACATGCCATGACACACGTTTGAAGGCTAAAGGGCAGCTTGCAAGAGTTAGTTCTTTCCTTTCCCACTTCGAGTTTCAGAGATCAAATTCAGGTCTTCTGCTAAGTATAATTGATTTAATAAACATGGATAAAAAGTAATATTTTGGCTGAACCCAATAATTGTCCCCACTTTTAAAAATAAAGAGGAAATAAATCTTAGAAACCTAGAGTGATTCAACTTCATTCATGGGGATGGCCATAATTATAAATAAGCATGGAGACACATTTGCTGGTGGTTTCCCCCCTTTCAGTTGTTAGTTTTCAACTTTCCTGATGCCTGCTTGTTTCTTAACTCATCTTTCAAAGTCAACATCTTGGAAAGATTTGAAGTGGTGACATCAACCCTCTTGGTGATGTCATAACTAGCGTTGGGGCAATGAAAGCACCAGTGCTCCAGCAGTGACACACCAATAAAAATGGCTCACCAGTAGTGTTTACTGTGAAACAGTGTTTCACCAGAAGTCCTCTCAAGAGCCCAGTCACTGGAGCTCATTTCTAAGAAACAGGCTAAGATGAACCCATGCACTGTGCAATGGTTTCTGATAACCAGTCATTTCTTGGCTGTTCAGAAACTATACCTAAAATGCTAAAGTTCCCATCTGTTCTTGAATAATCTCTTGAAGCTCTCCACACACACACACATGGTGGGGGAGGATTTCTTAGATTGGTTTATAGTAGTTTAAGAATGGCGGTCTCACCCTGTAGAGACAGAATCTGTAGTTCTTCAGTTCACAAGGCTACATGTCCACATAGTCTCAGTCTGGCACAGGAGTCCTAAAAGACTCCTCCTGGAGAGCTGCTGACCTTCAGTCTCTGTGGAAACACCGAAGAAGTTAATTTTAATACTGGCAAAGGGATATAGTAAGAACAGGATCAATCAACTTGCCAGCAAGAGTGAAAGCAAGCAGGCAAAAAGCAAAGTTGTTTTCCATGTCCTGATGCCACCGAGATTTAGGATAGGTCTGCCTGCTTCAAGTAATCTTGTCCAGAAAACCCATCATAGGACTGCCCAGCAGCTTGTTTTAGTAGATACCATGTGCTGTTAACAGCCAACCTTAGCCATCACATTCACTGTTTGCATCCTGACATCATTTGAGAAATAACCTGGTCTACTACCAAGTTATGACATAAAATATCTAAAGGCATATTCAAGAAAGTATAAAATGAAGCCTTGTAGTTATCTGTATAGAATGAACAACAGTTACACTGGCCAACACGAAGCAGCACAAGAAGGTCATAGGTCATACTTGAGGGTACAGCAGTACTTTCCATTATAAACCCAGCAGATGAAATCCTTCTCTTTCTGCCTTACAGGATGAAAACATCATGCGCTCCATGCAGCTCTTTGAAAATGTGATCTAACGTGTCAGCACATCCTCGGCTGAAGAGGCCAATGTGAACTACTCTACACACTTACAAGTTGGAGCCACCACTTCTAGCATAGATTGCTCAGCTTTACACTGAAGCATATTATGCACAGCTTTGTTTAATATAAAACAACCCTCCCCCCAAGATTTAAGTTTTCCAGTTACCAATCTGCATCTTCTCTGCACCATCACTGGGGTCATGGAAATGTGCTAATTAGTTTCATACTCTGAGGCTATTCAAAAGGCACAGAATCTGGAACAGTTTTGATCCTTAGCCACGTGTTACTGAGGCTTTCACAGATTAGTGATTTTAAAACACAAGTGGGTTTTCCTACTCATTTGTACATATTCAGTCCTGGATTTTAAATGGTTTTCTAAAATATTTACATCTGTACTTAATTTCCAGAAAGCCAATGAACTTTCATTTAATTAGAATTATCTAACACTGAAAAATAAACAAAGATTATTGCAATTAAAAAAAGACCAAAAACACAGTCCCAATTTCTATGGCTTCTCCACCTGCTAATGTTAACGACATTAATGTATTTGGCATTTTTTAAGAACACCTAAAAACTTAGTTTATTATCAGATGTTAGCATATACCTAAGAAAATTATTTTAGTATTTGTTAATTTTTCCATATTAAAGCCAAGGCTCTATATAATCCATGTTATTTTGGACCTGTTTGGTCTTAAATGTAGACTGTTTGTACTGTGTCATGAAGTAGAAATTTAAAGTGTCAAACAATCCCAAGGATGTTTACAGATTTGCAAAGGGTCTGGATGTCTGTCCTCCAATACCTAGTAATGCTTCTTAGCAAGTAACCCAAACAGCAGCAAAGGGCAATTCTAGCCACCCCCAAACACCTTAATGATCTCACAGCATGTTTATTATAAGCCATTCAGAGACAGAGAATCCTTGACTGCCCCAAAGTCACCAGAAGTGAAGATCAAGTAAAATATTCCTTGAAAACACCAGTGATTCTATCATATTGGAAATTACACATAAGGCTGTATAGAAAATGAATACAAATATTGAACAGTTCATCTGAATTGCATTATGATTTAGCACATAATAGAGCTTAAAGGATTCAGATTCATTTCAGTGATCTTAAGCCAAACTGTAGAGCTGCCACAACAGTACTATAGATCCACATATCTTCCCTGTTTCATAGAAATACCACAAGTACCAAGAGGATGCAGGAGGAGAAAACTGCGACTGTCTGCAACAATAAATCAGGTATCTATTCTGGTGTAGAGATAGGATGTTGAAAGCTGCCCTGCTATCACCAGTGTAGGAATTAAGAGTAGTACAGTACATGTACACTGAAATCTGCCATCGCGTGTTTGTGTAAACTCAATGTGCACATTTTGTATCTCAAATGGAAAAATAAAAGGAAAATAAAATGTTTATTACTCTATTGTGTCTGCTATAGGTCTTTATGTTCTAGCAAGTTCAACTACTGGATTCCAACTAGACTGCCACTATCTTTAGGTAGTGCTGCCTACAGAGAAAACCCAAAGCAAGACTGAGGTCAGGCAGCTGCTAGAGCAGGCATGGTCTGAGGATGTGACAAGGTACTATAGCTCTGAGGAAAGAGAGAACCCAGGATCAGGCAGCAAAGGCCCTGGTCGAGGGTGGGCAGGTCTGTATATGGTGACTCAGCAGTCGTTTGCTTTCTTTCAACTGACAGCTGTGCAGCTATCTGAAACAAGAATTGCCAAGGGGTCAACCAGATGTCTGTAGGAGAGAACTGGGGATAGCATCATCTATCCAGTGTTTAGAAGGCATGTAGCTGCTGCCACATAACACAGTGACTGCCTATCCCCATGTTTTCCAATGTGTGGCCATGATTTGGATTTGGTTTGACTATCCAAGTCCCTGTAGCCTCTCTTTCTGCCAGTCAGATCGGAAGTCTCACTTGCATTTTCTATTTCTCTTCCTCTACTCCTTCCTCTTGTAGAATCATCCAGAAGTTTCTAGCTCATGAGAAACTCTGGGTTGCATTCATAAATTATGTTTTCAAAAACAAAGTAACTGAAACACAAATGTACTACGGTATCACTGAATACATGTAAGTTTTAAGATTTTAATTTCTGCATATCTGCATATGTACATCAGGCTACAAAATGTAAAAGTAATATTCACTTAAAGTTTAGGTAGTTTTAACAGTTGTGATAAACAATATATACTTGTAATAGAATTATTACATTTAAAACAAGGTTTTTAAACTAGAATAGTCAGGAAGGAAAAGATGCTCCCAAGCATTTCACATTATAAAATACACATTTGCACATCCTAGCTAGTAGGGAAGTCACAAATGTTTACTTGCTATCTTAAATTGTTTCATTCTTGATAAATATAAAAACCAGGAAATGTCCAAAATCAACATATAAAATAAGTACCCAGCTATAAAGTGATCTTTAACAGGGCTGTAAGTAAAAATATATTGGAAAATATGCACATAGATATGATCCATAAATTCACACAGATGACCAAGATGAGGAACTCTCACAGAATTCAACTTTTTCATGAGCATTTTAGTTGCCTTCCATTAGCACCTGTGCTTTGTGTTGACAAACAGCTTGCACAATAAGTCCTCTGGTCATGGTCCTCCAAGCCTAGTTAGCCAACGAATGGTGCTGGGAGTCGAGTAAACCGAACTCAGGAAAGGGTCACTGCAGCCTCTGCCTGTGCCTGAGGAAGCAGCATGGCTTTATTCAACAGCAGATAGAGCAGTATGTGGGGATTTTGGATTTGATGATGATAAGACTTCCCTGACAACAGAAGAAAGCAATGTCATTAGAACAGTTACCCTGGTAGGCACAATAATTACAAGTGTTGCTTAAGAAGAATGCAAAAATTCAAACAAAGTAATACAAAGGGCACAACCAAAATTACAGAATGAACAGAACATTTTCCTGAGGGAAATAAGACAGATAACAACCTTTAAGCACCTAAGAAGCACTGGAGAGTCAGGGTAGTGTTTAAATGTACCTTCCCTGCACTCTACTCACACAACTGGGTTAATTACTGCTCTGCACCCAATGTCCTGACTACAGGGGGAAACCAGCAAAGTCTACCTGTAAGGCTCCTGCTGGAGACCAAGCAAGTCCAGTGCTCGTGAGGACTCAGCAGAGAACTTGACCCAGTTCTCACAACTCCAGAGAGAAACGAAGGGCGGGGCATTTGCCTTCCTTAAGACTGGCAAAGATCCTTTTAAGAAAGTGTCTCTGTTGTAACACATGTTTCCATTTCCCCAGTAGGTGAGCCTTCACATGATTATAATCCATAACAGTCAAAGGAAAGAGCAAACTCCTATTGTTTTTTTTTTAAATGTGTTTAGATATTATGTATTTCTATTTAATGTGTATGGGTGTTTTGCCTGAATATATGTCCATGCACCACATGTGTGGAGTGTATGAAGAGTCCAGAAGTGGGCCTTGGATCTTCTATGGTATTGAGCCACCATGTGTGTGCTGGGAATGGGACCCTGGGTTCTCTGGAAGAATACTCCCCCAATACAGCCCCCCCCCAATTTTTTAAAAGACTCATTACAAATGAAAAAAACTATATGTGTATGTGTGTAAATTTATTTTTATTAGCATTTTATTTATTTTACATACCAACCACAGTTTCCCCTCCCTCCCCTTCCCTCCTTCTACCTCCCTTCTACTCACCCCACCTACTCCTCCTCCACCTCCATTGAAAAGGAAAGGAGTCCCTTGATAGTCAACAAAGCATTACATATCAAGTTGATGCAGAACCAAACTCATTCCCACTGCATCAAGGCTGAGTAAGACATCCTACCACAGGAAATACATTTCAAAAGGCCAGCTCATGTATGAGGGAAAGGTGCTGGTCCCATTGCTAGGGGCCCAACAAACAGACCAAACTACACAACTGTCACCCAAATGACTGCAGGGCCAATGTCGGTCCCCTGTAGGCCCCCTAGCTGTTGGTCTAGAGTCCATGAACTCCCACAAGTTCAGGTCAGCTTTCTCTGTGGGTTTCCCTATCATGATCTTGACCCCTTTGCTCATATAATCCCTCCTCCCTCTCTTCCCCCAAACTCTCAGATCTCAGCCCAGTGCTTGGCTGTGTATCTCTGCATCTGCTTCCATCAGTTACTGGATGAAGGTTCTATGATGACAATTAGGGTAGTCACCAATCTGATTAAAGACCAGTTCAAGCACCCTCATCACTATTGCTTAGGAGTCTTAGCTGAGGCCATCCTTGTGGGCTCCTGGGAGATTCCCTGATACAGGTTTCTCCTTAACCCCATACATATAACACCCCCATCAGGATATCTCTTTCATTACTCTCCCTCTCCATCACTCTCCCAACTGGACCATCCAGATCCCTCATGTTCCCATCACCACATTTCCTCCTCTCTACTCTCCCCACACCAGTTTACCTAGGAGATGTCATCTATTTCCCCTTCCCAGGGGATCCATGTGTCCCTCTTATGTCCTTCTTGTTACCCAGCTTCTCTGGGGCTATGGATTGTATCCTGGTTATCCTTTGCTTTACACCTAATATCCACTTATGAGTAAGTACATGCCATGTTTGTTCTTCTGTGTCTGGATTACCTCACTTAGGATGATTTTTTTTTCTAGTCCCATCCATTTGCCTGGTTACCCTGATACCCAAACCACACAAAGATGCATCAAACAAAGAGAATACAGGCCAATCTCCCTCATGAACATTGATGCAAAATTATTCAAGAGAATACTGGCAAGCCAAATACAAGAACACACATACAAAAATAATCATCCACCATAATCATGTAGGTGTCATCCCAGAGATGCAGGGATGGTTCAACATAAGAAAATCTGTCAATGTAATTTGCCATATAAACAAACTGAAAGAAAAAAAAAACACATGAAGCCTTTGACAAAATTCAACACTCCTTCATGATAAAGATCTTGGGGAGATCAGGGGATATAATGAACATACCTAAACATAATAAAAGCATTATACAGCAAGCCAACAGCCAAAATCAAATTAAATGGAGAGGATGTATATTAAGGGGGACACGCCTCCACTACTGGTGGGAGTGCAAACTTGTACAGTCACTTTGGAAATCAGTACTTCCAAACACTGATTGGAAATCAGCAGTTTCTCAGAAAATTGGGAATCAATCTACCTCAAGACACAGCAATACCACTCTTGAGCATATAGCCAAAGGATGTTCAATGTCACAAGAACACTTGCTCAGTTATGTTCATAAAAGTGCTAAAACCTGGAAACAAACTAGATGACCCTCAACCTAAGACTGGGTAAAGAAAATGTGGTAGATTTACACAATGGAGTACTACTCAGCGGTAAGAAACTTAATATGTTTTTAAGTTCTTAGAAGAGAGAAAGGGGCATTCCTTATATTAATGAAGGACAGTAAAATAGCTCCAATAACCACAACACTAACCAAGGCAGAAGAAAGGAATGGGTATTAATTCTATACACAGCTTTCTCAAAAAAGATTTTTAGATGTATAAATTTTGTGTGTATGACTGTTTTGTCTTCATGTATATCTCTGTACCAGGTGCATGCCTGGTGCCTAAGGAGGCCATCAGAGAATGTCTTGTTTCCTTGGAAGTGGAGGTACAGGTGGTTGTGAATCACCATGAAGGCGCAGAGAACTGAACCCAGATTCTCTGCAAAAGCAAAAAGTGCTGCTAACTACTGAGCCATTTCTCTAGCCCCTAGAAAACTTTTTTTTAGCAATGACAGCTATTATTATTAAAATACAACATAGGACACACAAGGAACAGTAAAGAGGACTGTGGAATATTTAAGATACCTTGTAACCACAAACCCTCCTTCTCTGTAAATTTAGTATTAGCAATACCTAAAGCTAATAAGATTAAGTAACAACAAAAGGCACCCTCTCTCTAGAACCTTGGATTGGCCAAAGTCTCTGCAGGTGAGCTCCAAGTAACAATGTTGGGCTTCTGAATATATCTACAATGTAATACAACTACTTTCCCAATCCAACACAGATATCCACAAAAGTCCCATGATGGTTCTTTCTCTTTTACCTGACCCATTCCCTCAAAAGGTTTCCTGGAGGCAAACAAGCACTAGGGAGAGTTATGGACTAAAATTCACCATCCGTTCACTTGGATTTCACAGGGAGAAGAGGGCACTAATTCTGGAATTGAGATTTTGAGTGATCTAGGAAGTTGATAAGTACTTCATCAGAAATGGAGACACTGGTCTGGCTGGGGCTGGTTCTGCACATATCTTCGGTACCTGAACGCCAATCGCCTGCTTAAAATCAAACACACACACACACACACACACACACACACACACAAATGCATTTTCTAACAACCCTTTTGAGGCTTAGTTCCTCTACATAAACTTGAAGTGTTCATCACAAAAACAATATACTCAATTCAAAGATTATTAAAATTAGCATAATTAGCTGATTAAGGCATGGCCAGCAAAACACTGTACAGAATCACATACATTTTCTTCTAATTAATTATTTAGAAAATATGGAAAATGAAAGTTCTACATTATTAAGCTAACTAGCTGAATATTTCTTTCATATTATGAAAATATAATTCATTTTGCTGATATCATATAATAATGAAATGTCCATATTCTCTTAAAAAGTTGGGGAAAAATCAGATCAACTCTTTAAAAAAAAAAAAACAGGGTTTCTCTGTGTAATTATCCTGGTTGTCCTGGAGCTCATTTTGTAGACCAGGCTAGCCTTGAACTCACTGAGATCCACCTGCCTCTGCCTCCCAAGTGCAGGGATTAAAGGCGTGTACCACACCGCCTGGCAGAGCTACTCTTGAAGAATGTATAGGTGCTGTACTACTGTGGAAGTGGCATTTCCATGTCCAGGGGGAGTCTAAAACTCAGAGGAAGAAAACAAGGCAGATTAAAAGGGAGTAGAGAACCAGGAGTGCAGGGAGCTCAGGAAGCACCTGGGTAGCACACATAAGGACTGGATTTCTCCATAGTACAGCCAAGTACAGAAATAAACAAATATGCAACTTTTAAAAAGCATTTTTTGGGGTGTTGAGCTAGGTTAGTCATCCTTTGACCTTTTCATTCATCAAAACAAAACATTAACCTAGATTACATAGAAAACCTAGTACGAATACACTGCCAAGACCACCACAGACATACACAGGCCTTTATTTACCCAGGCTGCTTCTGTGAAAACCATCTTAAAAATTATACCACCCCAACAAAACAGAAAATTTTAGTCTGAAAGATGAAAACTAGACGTTTTCACATTTATCCCTGTATCTGTAATGAGTTAACATAAGCTAACCACACGCTGATCGTCTGAACAGGCCTGCAAGTACAGTGCACAGAAACAATGCATGGGTACAGGCACAATGCAGAGAAACAATGTGTGGGTGTGGGTGCAGTGCACAGAAACAATGTATGGGTACGGGAGCAGTGCACAGAAACAATGTATGGGTATGGGTGCACCACAAGAACAATGCACAGAAACAATGTATGGGTATGGGTACAGTGCAACAATGTATGGGTACAAGTGCAGTGCACAGAAACAATGTATGGGTACAGGTGCAGTGCACAGAAACAATGTATGGGTACAGGTGCAGTGCACAGAAACAA
>LOEQ01002260.1:17770-28020 GCA_001685075.1 Bramus lutescens | reverse complement strand
CACAGAAACAATGTATGGGTACAGGTGCAGTGCACAGAAACAACGTATGGGTACGGGTGCAGCATAAGTACAATGCACAGAAACAAAGTATGGATATGGGTGAGGCATTCTACTTACACTCCCGCCATGCTGCTCCAGCTTCTGCAAGGCACTGGTGATGGGTTCTTTGAATTTTTTGTCTGTTAGCCTCTTGGAAAGCTTTTGAAGGTTGGGGAAAGGGGGAATTCCAAAATAAAAAAAAAAGTTTGTCATAAGCACAAACAATTTTAGGACATCTTAAATTAAGAATAGAATACAAAGTGTATTTAATAAATATTTCACTAAAATTTACTTATAGCAATATGACAGTTGGTTAAAGGTTGAATTTATGATATTTCAAGCACTACCTATCCTATGATTTCTCCTATAATGACACAATTTCTGGGGCTCGGGAAATGTCTGACTTCAGTTCCCAAGACCCACATAAATAGTTGGGTATGGTGGCTTATGTTTGTAATTCCAGCACTGGGGATGCAGAAAGCAAAAGGTTCCTTAGGATTCATTGCCTGAACAACGTAGCCTACTTGGTGAGCTCCAGTAAATAGGAGACCTATGGTAAAACAGGTGGATGGTATTTCTGAAGATAACACCAGAGATGGTTCATGTTTGAACCCACAGATAACCACACGTGTACTCACACAAAAATTAAGTTCTCAAGCATGGCACACTTTTCCAATTTCCATTTTGTCACATGTAAACCCATGCAGAGAACTGTGACAGAAAGTTATGCCTCCAGAGCAAGTTACCCAACAATATGGGGAATCGTTGAAAAGTAACAGGGACTGATGAGGAATCAGACTAGAAATAACAAGAACGCTTACTGATGTCTGCTTAAGCTCTAAACAGGCCCTAGCTGGAAACACAGAATTCAGTTTACAAAGGACTGCACATGTGCAGGAGGACAGAACGCAGGCACTAGCAGAGACAGTGCTATGGAGGGAGTTGGGAAATACCACTGTTCCCGTAAAACACATGTATTTCTGAGAGCAACACCTAGACATTTCAGTTAAAACAAGCCATGCTGTCAGGTAAACTTGTGAAAACATTCGACATAGGTTTGATAGAATGATACCAAGCACTTTTTATTATAAACCTAAAGCCAGCTATATAAGCTTAATTCATTAGAAAATATTAGAGAGGTACTACCTACTAAACTATTCTGTGAGCTACTTAGTCTAATCTGCACTTGCTGGTTAGGATAAAATTACTACTGACTGTCATAGTGACTGGATAGAGAGACGCCCAGGTAAATAAAACAAGCCTTTGGTTTGTCTTCAGGGGACGGTTTCTCCAGAGAGATTCATGAGGCTCTAGTAAGGAGTGAACTTATCCTTGTTGGACCCTTTATGTGATGGTGTTACTGAGAAGTGGGAGATGGAAGGTGGGGCTTAGTCGGGGACAAAGGTTACTGGAACCCTGAGCCACTCCTATGTGCCCATCATGTTTCCTGCCCTAAGTCACCTGTTCCACACTACCACATACCTTCCCGCCATGAAGGTCTGGTACCTATGAGACTTTGACAGCAAACAAACCTTTCCCATGATTCTGTTGCTTCTGCCAGGGATGCTATCACAAAGACAAGAGAAGGTCCTTTTAAGGATTTGAGCTAGGCGAGTGGCTGACTGCGGTCATCGGGCCCTATGCACAGCTAGTCTGCTCTCTGCAGTACTCACACTTGTAAGCAGGAGTTTCAGATGGCCATTCAGAGATGGGCCAACGACTGCACTTAGCTGTATGAGTGCGCTCAGTCCTCTCTCAAACACTTCGTCATCGGGATGGACCTGTGGGGTCAGTTAACAGGAAGAACTGAAGCCAAGGCAGCCCTCGGAAAGACTCTCTGGGTTCCTTCATTTGGACCTTTCCCATGGCCCTTTGTGTATCGTTCTAATTTCTACTTTCAGAACAGAGTTTCCAGCAGAATTCATGCAGTTACATCTGAATGAGATGCTCCTTGGCTTCAAGGAGGAATAAACGTAAAGAGACAGAATGGGGGAAAAGTAAAGGGAAGACAGGTTAGGAGAAAGTAGGCAGGGTGGGAGAGAGGAGGGGGGAGGGGGATGAAGCATTTAATTCTAGAAATCGCTCAACAAACAGTGTTTGGGAGAAAGCTTTAATGCACTGTATCTGAGGTAGATCAGCTTCCGTCAGCTAAGAGCACTCACTAAGATTGATCTAGCACACAGAGCACAGAGTAATCTGTGCTTTTTTGCCTCTCATTGCCCAAAAGCTTTCCTTCATTCCCAGGACCCTGAGACATCCTCTAAAGGGGTGAAGTGCATAACTACATGACTCTGAGTGACAGTGGGCTGACATTGCACATACCTGAGAAACTCACAGGTAAAGCACTGATTTGCATGCAAAATGGGGAAGGGGAGGAGCAGCCTGTGTTCTCTTGGATCAGAGTTTTCATCTGTATCATGTGACTGGGCATAATGAAGTCCAGTGAAATAAATGGCTTACCAGAGCTGCCTTCAGCACAGGGATCAGTCTAGGTAGCAATGGTACAGCTTTTTCAGGAGCACCCTTGACCAGAAGTAATTCCCTAAAGCCCTCCTTGGACACAAAGGTATAAGGATGCTTCGTCTCCCTCAGACCCTGCCAAAGACAATACAAATACAGAAACGTGATTCCTACCTTTTGATAATGTTAACAGCCATAAAATCCAATGCTCCTGACATGTTTGCTTAATGTCTTTCTAACACAGTGAGCAATTTCAGCAATTATTGTTTGAATTATAGCAACAAATCATGTAAGATACAAGACACGGAAGTCTCTATCCTTACATGGAATGAGAAAAAAGAGCAAGAAAATGAAAATCAACAGAATAACAAAAAGGAAAGAAAAAACTAAAGAGCTAAAAAAGGAACACTAAGGACAGGTAAGTGGAGGAGAGGTGGAGGGTAAGGAAAAGCTGATGGGAGAAGATAAGGCAGCAATCAAACACAGAGACCACTGCTTCCTAGGAAACACGGAAGCACAGTAAGGTGCACAGTGCCTGTTCTGTTCTGAAGCCCCAATGTGAGCAGTTGAGTTAATACAAGGGCTCTCTTTCTAAGTACACTAAGATATTTAGAAGGGAGATCCTGCATTGGCTGGGACAGTGTCAGAACTATCTACTGTTCATGGTGGGGCACAATCTGAAAATACAACCTGTACACAGTACTGCTTATCATGGGTTTCTTTCCTCCCAACTGCTGTAGAAAAGGATGGTCTGCACTCATTCATGACTTACCAGTCACTACTACAGGACAAAAAAATGACTACCTGACCTTTGAAAAAGATCAAACAAAGCAAAGAGGAAAGGAAAGGCAATGCCCTTAGATCTATCTGTGGCACAGGTTTAAGTAACCAGACGCAAAGTCATGTCAGCAATGCTAATTTCCAATATTTTGTCAATTTGACCTGAGTATCTGCTTCCAAACAGTGGTCAAATGTCCCCTTCCCACTGTCCTACCATATTTTCTAAAACAAAATAACCACTATGGTAAATCATTCTCCAAGAATTTCAGTACCTGAGCTGACAGTACCTGGCTCTTACTCATTTTCAAGATGGAGAATCAAAAGTCAAAGCTGAAACGGTTCTCAAGAGTGGTCTGTCTGTATTCCTTCCCCACTACTGAGCAGAAGAAAAAGAAAACTGCTACCCAGTACAGACACACATGAACTGTTGCTGGACCACAGGTCTACACAGGACTGATCTCAGACACTGAGATAGCTGGGCAGGTAAAGGCAATTCCAACTAAGCCTGATACCTGAGTTCACTCCCTGACCCCATCCAGTGTAAGGAAGAAAGCAACTCCATGAAGTCCTCTGACTCCCATGGCACAGTCACACACAAACAAACATTTTAGAAGGATGTAAAGGCAGAAGCCCTTTAGTGACTTTACAAATTAAAGCACTTTGTGGACTTTAATCATTTGTACTATGTAATGTATCACGAGCTTTGATTTGTCTAAACCACGGCCTGTTATTATATATAAGACTTCTGTCTAAAAGAGAACTAAGTACGATATACCATCCATTTCATTTATCTATAAACCCCTGTTAGAACTTCATTTTTATAAGACTGGTCAAACCATTCATTTTACATAAATATGTGTATGTGTGTATATAAAATGTCCTGTATATATGCACATATATACATAACAATCACAATAACTTGCCTAGAATCCAATACTTTAGTGTCTCTTGTTTGATATTTATTTTAAAAGTATACAGTGAGATGTACTTATAAGCTACGAAGTAACAATGAAATTCCAAAAATATTTTTTCTATTAGCACTCAGGAGAGCTAGAATATTTTACCTCAGCTAAAGTAATTAGAAGCGGGTCAAATGGAAGAATTTCAGGCAGGCATTCCCACTGTAATCTGTGTTTTACTGAGCCATGTACCAATCTAAAATACAAAAGTCAGAAACTGTAACAGGAGTCCCCACAAGCATTTCTAGGTAGGGAGCTTATAACACAGTATTCTTGCCAGAACAGAGTTGCAGTAGAATTATTTTGTGATATACAGGAGTATATACCATACTCATGAGGACATGGACAAAGTAAAGCAAATAAGCAATCCTCATTTTCCCACATTATCTATAAAGTTGTTTAGCAAATGTGTATTGTAAACTTTTTTATGCATATTTTTATTTATATTTAAGCATGTCACTCTCTCAGATCTTGATATACATGTTGCACTGATCTCTCTCAGACACAATTACAACAAAAAGGTAAACTACCGAAAATGAATGAGAAAAGGTGAGACTCACAGAGAACATTTTCTTAACCTAACACTGATAACACTCACTAATAATATGGAGGGAAATCTGTTTTATTCCTTCTTATAGAGAAAAACTATGAACAGGAAGATGAAATGCCCCCCTTTGAGGTTACAAGAGGTCCTGAATTAAGGCCTCTCACTGTTCCCCAGAGCAACTCCTGAACTGTAACCGATGAGTTAACAATACAGCACTACCGTCATGCTGTGAACCGACCACTGGTCATTCCCAAACACTACCGTCACGCTGTGAACTGACCACTGGTCATTCCCAAAGACTACCGTCATGCTGAGAACTGACCACTGGTCATTCCCAAACACTATCGTCATGCTGTGAGCTGACCACTGGTCATTCCCAAACACTACCGTCATGCTGTGAACTGACCACTGGTCATTCCCAAACACTACCGTCACGCTGTGAACTGACCACTGGTCATTCCCAAAGACTACCGTCATGCTGAGAACTGACCACTGGTCATTCCCAAACACTATCGTCATGCTGTGAGCTGACCACTGGTCATTCCCAAACACTACCGTCACGCTGTGAACTGACCACTGGTCATTCCCAAAGACTACCGTCATGCTGAGAACTGACCACTGGTCATTCCCAAACACTATCGTCATGCTGTGAGCTGACCACTGGTCATTCCCAAACACTATCGTCATGCTGTGAACTGACCACTGGTCATTCCCAAACACTATCGTCATGCTGTGAGCCGACCACTGGTCATTCCCAAACACTACTGTCATGCTAGGATCTGACTACTGGTCACTCCCAAACACTACCGTCATGCTGTGAGCCGACCACTGGTCATTCCCAAACACTACCATCATGCTTGGATCTGACTACCGGTCACTCCCAAACACTACCGTCATGCTGTGAGCTGACCGCTGGTCATTCCCAAACACTGCTGTCATGCTCGGATCTGACTACCGGTCACTACCAAATACTATTGTCATGCTGTGAACTGACCACTGGTCATTCCCAAACACTACCGTCATGCTGCGAACTGACCACTGGTCATTCTCACACACTACTATCATGCTGTGAACTGACCACTGGTCATTCCTAGACATCTTGGTTTCACTCAGCTCTCTGGCCTGACTTCTTCACTGTTACACTGACAATAGCCTCAGCAAGAAATCAGTTTTTACATTTTCAGCAAATCTCAACCACTCTAGGGAAAAGCACTCAAGAAGCTATAGAGTTTAAAATAAAACAAAGCTTCAGTCTCAATGTGTGTAAGATAGCTTCTCATGTAGAGCAGGCTAGCCTCAAGTCCACTATGCAGCCATGAGTGAACTTCCTCCTGCTTCCCCATGCCAGTGCCAGGATTACAGGAAGAGAGGACCATGCCAAGTTTATGGAGGACCATGCCAAGTTTATGGAGGACCATGCCAAGTTTATGGAGTCTTGGGATGGAACTCAGGGCTTTAGGCACTGTGAGAGGCACTCTGTCAACTGAGCTACATCCCTAACCCTTCAAAATAGAATTTAAGCATAAAATGTAATAATAAACTCAAGAATGCTTCTTTAGCCAGGCGGTAGTGGCACACAGCTTTAATCTCAGCACTTGGGAGGCAGAGGCAGGTGAATCTCTGAGTTAAAGGCCACCCTGGTCTACAGAGTGACTTCTAGGACAGTTACATAGAGAAATCCTGTCTCGGGGGTGGGGGGAGCAGCTTCTTCAGCTTATTTTTCACTCCAAATTTGAAGATACCATTAAAAAAACGCAGTTTTGAAAATCCAGAATCAAACATAAACATTTATGTTGTACTTATATTTTCTATGACATTCAAAAAATATTCTACCATGAAGAACAGGATAAAACAAAAACATTCTATGATTCTATGAAAAGGGGAATCAAGAATTTATCTAAAAAGAAGCAAAAATAGTCATATATACTTACTAAGAAATAATAGTCCACAGCACTGTCAATGTTTACAATACCAAAAAGGTAGGGCCTATTGATTTGGAATTTGCAGAAGCCTATGAATGCTTAAATTAGTTGTACCAAAAGTGTATACTCAGGTCAATTTTATTTCTGAAATTATTTGGTGTTCTACTACAGATCTTAGTAATTACATATTGGAGTTGAGGTGGTTGAGGTGTTTTTTTTTTTTTCAACAACGTCTAGGGATCGATACCAATTCAACAGTCAAGGTAATGTCACCTTGATTTAAATCTCACTAGTAAATACATTTTCAACAAAGCTAAACTAAATAATATATTGATCTCAAGCAATTATTTTGAACCACACAGTCAGCTATGTATTGTATTGATTTTACCTGCAAGGAATACCTCCTTTCGAGTAGATAGCTGCAAATGCAGAGGGAGCTCGTGACTGTTCACCAAACTGAAATTAAAAAACAGTAACATCACCACTAACTCCATTTATTGATACCTTCAATTTTAATCCTGTAGAGATCAGAGGCAAAAAAAATAAAATAAAACCTGACTTCCAAACCCCCAGTGTGTTATTTTGTGCACATCCCTGCTCAGTTACATGATTGAAAAAACAAAAGACCACACACACAACCAAGATGTAGAGTTATTTTTTTGTCAATCTCTAATTTGGCTCAAAGCTTTAGAGGTGGCTGGAACCATACACAGAGAAAAATGTCTTTCCACTTCCTCTGTCAGTCTGAGTCTTCAAGGTGAGGGCTGAATAAAGAATTTAGGAATTAAGGATAAAGGGAGTAGAGATTTGTTACCCATTACTGTATGTTCCACATGTCTATCAGCCACACACATATGTGTACAGATAAAGGAATGTATGTAACTTCTTCAAACTGGCTTTACACTTCTATGCCACAAGAGATTGTGGAGTCAAAGATCAGGAACAAGTCATACAAACAAATATATGACTGCATCTCCTGTATTATAGAAGTGGTGCGAAGGACAGAGAGAGTACATTTACTTTTAGCCAGCTCTGTATGTGCTGCATGCCGTTCAGCCAAGCATAGATATGTAGAGGTCAGAGAATCAAGGTAACTTCTCCAAACTGACTGTATGCCTCTGTTAAACAGAGGATTATATCCTGATTTCTGGTGGACAAAATTTGTAGAACATAAAGGAATAGTTAAGAGTTCTAGGTGAATACAGAAGCACAAGAATAATCAATCCCACAGAACTGAATGCAAGCTAGTTCACTGACATTAGGAAGCAGGACAGAAAGTTAAAAAGCTGACATACAATTCAGAGCTTAACAAAATTAACATAGCTAGCTCAAAACTAGCAGAAAGGAACTCCATGAGAGCATTCAGAAGAGTGAAACTGTAATCAGCTAAAGGCCTGTTTCTTGAATGATTAAACTATAATCAGATGGGTGCCTATTCCTTGTGAAAACGTACCGCCTGAGGAATCTGTACTCACGGGGTTAATCGTTTTAGGGTTGAGTTTGTCACTTGGCCGTGGATGAACCCTTCTTGCAGCCTCAGGAGAACTAGCTAATGAGGAGGATTTGCTCCGTTGAACTGTGGTCCTGTGTTTTATTTGTGCACTTGAGGATGTCCTTTGATCATAATTACCTAGGGAAAAAAATAAGATCAGTACAAAAGACAAATATGCAAGAGAAACTATCTGGTATCCACACAGAACAGAGAATGTATCATCATTAACAAGCCCGGCCTCTCCCTTTGAAAAAGCAAAGCTCTATACCCGTTGTTCTGTTTCTCAACTGCACACCTCCAGGGTACTCAGATTTCTGCATGACTTCCCTTTCAGCCCTGCAATGAAATAAACCAATTTGAGAATCTGTTGATCTGCCATACACACAAGACCAAAATGAACGGTTACAAACAGATGTAGGTGCGGAGGTCCAAGGTTAACACCTTTTTTAATAGTGCTCCATCTTATAATATTGAGGCACAGAGGTTCCCTTATGGGCTAGTGTGGCTAGTGAGCCTGTGCCAGAGACTCCCTGCCTGTGTCCCATGCGCACTGAGATGACAGACAGACCACCACAACCACCGAAGTTCTCAGAGGATTCCAGGTGATCAGAATCTTTACCAGCTGAGTCATCTCCTCTGCCCAACTTTCTAATTTAAATGAGTTTAAAAGCCAACAAATCAGTACATTTGAAAAGCTTTCAAAGTCTAGAAAATAGTGTTTAGCTATTCAGTGTAGTTTGTGTCTCAGGTGTAACATATGCAGGTTAATATGTGAAAGTAGGTGTGTCATAGAGGACAGAGGTTGGCATTGGTATCTTCTGCTATTGCTCTTCGCCATTTTGTGAACCAGGCTCTCTCATTGAACCTGGAGTTCATAGATTCTACTAGGTTTGGGGTCTGCAAGTCCCTAGGAGCTTTACAAAATAATACTTTGGTTTGTTTGACTTTTAGACATGGTCTCATTATATAGTCCTGGGTGGCCTGGAACTTGCTACATAAACCAGGTTGGCCTTGAACTAAGAGGTCTCCCTGCCTACATTTCTGGAATGCTGGGAATGCTTAAAGGCATGTAACAACATGCCCAGCAAAAGTAATTATTTTAAGGTATTTTTGTTTCTTTTTATTCATTCTTCCCTCATAATACATCCCAACCATTGTCTCCCCTCCCTACTTCTGGTTGCGAACCACCACCCCCACCTCTCCTTTCCTCCTGATCCCCTCTTCTCTGTTTCCCATCAGAAAAGAGCAGGTCTTCCAGGGATATCAACCAAACATGGCATAAAAAAAGATGTAAATAGACTACAAAAAAAAACTCTCATATAAAGGCTGGATGAGGGAACCCAGTAGGAGGAAAAGGGTCCCAAGAGCAGGTAAAAGAGTCAGAGACACCACCTCTCCCACTTTCTGGAGTTCCACAAAAACCTTAAGCTAAACAACCACAACAAACATGTGTAGACCCTAGCGTGATTGCTGCTTCACTCTCTATGAGCCCTTATGAGCTCTGCTAAGCTGATTCTGGGGACCATGTTCTCCTGGTGTACCTCTGGCTTCTCAATCCTTTCCCTGACTCTTTGTTGGGCTCCCAGAGCACCCCTAATGTTTGGTTGTGGGTCTCTGGATACGTTCCCATTAGCTGCTGGAGGAAGCCTTAATGGATGAAAAGGCTAGACAGAGATTACTCAGTAGTTAAGAGCAGGGGCTGCTCTTCCAGGGGTCCTGTGTTCAATTTCCACCAACCACATGGTGGCTAACAACCACCTATAATGGAATTCAATCTCTTCCTCTGGCATGCAGAAGTATACATATATGACAAAAGAGTTTATGATGTATATGACAGAACTCATATACATAAAATACATAAATATTTAACAAAATAAATATTTTTAATTGCTAAAGGTATTACTCTTTATTTTAAAAGACAAAGTAAACATGCCTGTTTTTTATTTTTTATTTTTATGTATGTATTTTTTGGTTTTTCGAGACAGGGTTTCTGTGATTTTGGAGCCTGTCCTGGAACTAGCTCTTGTAGACCAGACTGGCCTCGAACTCCC